>JALPQI010010978.1:0-38032 GCA_025490895.1 Thaumatotibia leucotreta
CACTTGAGATGTAATAATATCGTAAGCAAATTACACACGATATTATTGTTGAATAGAAAAAAGATACAATGAATACCTACCTATAGGCTCGTTAAATGTAAAATTTTATGGGAATTTGCATATGCAAATTGAAGATTTCCTTCATCCACGAAAATTCCCAGAGGTACGAAGTGTTTATACTGTACTTACTAGACTCAAGTTTAGTAATAATATAACATCCCAGTATTCTACAATTTATTATTAAATCTTGTTCTCTAGAGAAAAATAAAAAATAATATTAGTTATTTCAGTTGTCCTAACATAGATTGCACCGTATAAGACCCAAGCAGATTTTTGAGCATGCGACTCGCTTGCACTGGGAATAACCTGGTCAGCTAATCTTCTCCTGTGCACTTGCTTGCAAATTGGCTAGCTTATTAGGGCTATAAACAGCTTTTTATTTTTACTGCAAAGAATAGGCGTGTAAATAAAGTATAAGCCTGAAACAATTAAAGTTACGTCTTTGTTTTTGCGAAGGACAATGATTTTTATTTGCGCCTAAAATGCAGGAAAATTGTAATTTTGTATCCAGTTATCTCAGGAGATCTGTGGTTGCAGTCGTGCCCCACCAAGACATACTCGTACTTATAACCTACACTGTAAATTCGGTGTCAATAAGTATTAAATGTACCTTATATTAGTATTTCATACGTGTTCCTGCAGATTGAATATTCTTTCTACAATGAACCTTGGATCATTCGTAACTCTATCTTGATTTCAGTTATTATAAACGTGAGAATTAAGCCACTTAGAGAAAAAGGTGACAACATACATAGAGAAGGATTTTATCTATTTAGTAGATAATTTCATATCAAAAGTCGTCTCGAGCACTACTTATTAATCTTTATTATAATATATATACTTATTATAATATATCTAAATTAATCTTTCTTTAATATATCTAAATTATATTTTTCAATCTTGGTTATTTGAAATAAGCACTATTATTTACGAGTGGCACTTCCATCGCCTCTTAAATCACTAAGTATACGGTGGATTATGACTACAATTCATTGAAATATTTTTTATGGGTCTTTTTTTTAATACCGCCAACAAATTATATACATCAAATTAAAGCTTATTAAATACACTATCTTTGAAAAAATATTTAATTTTTCTAGCGTCATGACTACTATGTAAAAACACGACACAAAAAAAATCTAAATCACGAAATTTTCATAAATTTGGCCATAATTAATTATTGGTTGGTTTTAGCAATATGGTGTATATGCAAAATATGAAGCTTACAGATATGTCTTTAATTTCGTTCAAGAGAGCAATTAGATATATTTAATAGTTCTCGAGATATACTTGATTTTGTAAAACTTGAGATCCACCATCTTTGATTGGCCCCCATTTTTGTTAGGTAGCACTTATAAATGGCAATCTTGCATTTTTGACGTTTTTATAAGCTTACCTAACAGCCGTGAAAAGGGAAATTTGTACCTCCTAATTTTAACCATACCTGTCATACAACGGAAATCTTGAAATAGCCCGTATGCCTATTAGCTACCACTTTGAGATGTCTGTCATACTTTTTTAACATCCTTATGAATATGTCTAACTACTGTAAAAAGGACACTTGGTACCCCCAAATTATACCGTTTTCTAATTTCAGGCCGACTAGCCCACGGACTATATAAGTCCAATTAAAACAGTGTAAAATCGAAGGTGGCAATTTCTACTTATATTAAGCATTAATTACAGTTGTTCAAATTCAATTGTAGGCAGAATTTAGTTGTTCTTTAGAAATCCGTAAACAATAGGTGCGTAGAACAAATCAATTAAAAGATGAAGCAGACGCAGTTCCCTCTTAGAGGAAGCAGACCAATGTGGTTAACTTACATTGCATATTAATACTATTGGAATTTTGTTGTATTATTGTATTGTATTCTGGCAATTTTCTGCAACGCAACATCAAACGTGCCTTTTTTGCGTGATTTCAACGCTGGCCCCATACTTGTTGGGAATTTCTCATACGCCCATGAATATCTTCGCAGATATATGCAGGTTTCCGCACGATGTTTTCTTTCACCGTAAAGCGCTTCAGTTTACTTATTTCGAGGGCTACCGTAAACTGGGGTTACTTTGAACTTTGGGGTTACATTGATAAAAACATCTTTTATTTTTTAATCGCGAATATCTTTTGTTACCAAACGCATCTGTATTTTTTTTAAGTCTGGCAAGAACGATTGTTATGCTTATTAATTGTTTAGACACTTTAAATGAGTACGGTCATTAGAATAGCGTATCACGTGTTTATATTTACGTATACTTTTTGCTATTTTTCGTGTATAAAATAACTTCTTAACTAACAATAAGGGTAGTGAGGTAAACGGTTCTTAATTACAATTAACTTGTCACAAGTGTGTTTAGGTATACAAATTTAACGTTTTTGGGTCGTCAGTTCAAGCTAAGTACTTATAATAATTGTTTTTATTCAATGGGGTGTCTTTGATCACCTACATGGGGTCACATTGATCAGAATCTTACGTATAGTTGGTTATGGTGTGTCTATCCATTTGACTGTTTATTTTATAAGAAGATTATTCTCTCTTCAATGTTTGATTTTTGTTTTTAATAAAGTAGAATACTGAAGTTTTTTTTATAATATATCGGGGCTACTTTGATCACAAATATTTGATCAAAATAACCCCAAAACGACGTAAATTGTTGTAACTTTTGATACTGCGAACGGATTTATTTATTTTCTTAGGAGAAATTACTCCTGTAAGGGTTTACATTCAATTACTCTAAAAAAAACATAAGGTATAAAGTAACCCCAATGTCAGTTTAACTTTGATCACAACGTTTTATTTTTCTATCTTCATACATTTTTAACACATCGTTTAAATTTTTTTTACCGAGAAAGATAACAAAAAGTTGATGTTACTATTTTATTTTTGGATTTTTTACGCCTAATTTTAGAAGATATTGAAGTTTAAACTTTAAAATTGATCAATGTAACCCCAGTTTACGGTACTTATGTTTCGTCATAGCCCATTGGAATTCAACATGGGTGAGATATTTCGTACATACTCATTTGACATAGGGGTAGGGATTAAGGACACAAAAGAGCACAATTTGACACATGAATAATACCTAAATATTTATATAGGAGCTATTCATTTAATTAAATATAAATTGAAATTTTAAATCCTTTGTCATAGAACGTAGAATGTAGTCCTGCACCTGCCTGCACCTCATTTCACGAAATCCTTGCCGACCATTGATGATGATAACTAATAAAAGTGTATTAGTCCTTGAATAAAACTAGTATATATCTGGATATTTACGTACCCCTCAAATTAATATTCTCCATCTCACGTTTTATTAGGTAAACCCGGATGCAACACAAGCATACTCAGTACCCCCCGTCGACTAGTCAGATAAATAATTGAACAGAATAACTTTCCTACACTCGTGTCTCATATTTCCGAGATGAAAACTAAATCATGTTCATAGCATTTTCACTCCTATTTAGACAGCAAATGGGATAGTTTTGCTTGCCTTGCAATTTATGTGTTTGAAATGCTAACCGATAAGTAATTGGATATAAATATTTCAGTTTCTGTCAGTTTAATGGACGGAAGAAGGATGATTCGTTTGGAGATGCTCTACATAAGTACACAGGTGTCTGCATACTAAAGTGCTAATACTTACCTTTATCGTTGTTCAATTTATTTATTATATTTTATTTTAAAGTTTGCCAGTAGTCATATATCTACACAATTAATATTCCTGGGTCATTAATTATATAACTTGTGAAAGATATTTAATTCTGTAGTTAGTAAATTTTGCTTTCGATTTAATCTTTGAAGTTGACTTGCATATCACTTAATTATTTCAAAAATGGTGCCTCAGGCGTAGGTACCTTTTAAATTGTATATATACATTTAGAACTAATGTATATTAAAAATAAGACACTGCACAGTGTCTTATTGTTGATGATGCATGTATGTATATCCTCAACTACCCGAACGCGACAGTGTTTGGATCAACCTCTCAGCTATCCGAACGTTAGTGCGATTTTATTTCAAACACGCTCGTACAAGCTACGCTGCCAATGCTGCCATTTCCAGTTTTAACTATTTTTTTAGTGCCCCAAGGGATTAGGTTCGCCATTTGTTCTTGGTTTTGTTAAATCTTGCAACAAATAAATATTTAGTTTATTAAAATTACAATTAATCAATCGTTAGGTAGGTATTTGAAAGTTCCAACGATTGATTTTATCGAGATTACATTAATTAGTTAGTGTTAGAACTAATATTGGACTATTGATTGTTTGATTGATTATTTGATAAAACATTATGACCATCTCTGGACTAGCATATACTCGTACAATTTGATTTTGTATTGTCATTGTAAAAGGTTACAAAACGGATCTCACAATGTACAATACGCATTAAAGCCAGTCCAACTTTTTTTTCAAATTGGATATTGACTTTGAAGCATCAAAGAGTTTTCTTTGGCAGTTTGATGGGTAGCTGACTGATGAAACAGCCTTTGTATTTTTATACTTTGTTGTGGATCGAAAATAAAACTTTGTCCTTTGAACATAATAACCTTAAGGGTTCATTCTTTAAATACACCTACCCATGTTTCTGTTATTCAAAAGAATGTAGGTAATAAATATGTACAATCGTAAAACCTAATAGGTACAATGATATAAAGTGAATTGAGTGAGAATTGATTCTCACACGTTGGAAACTGTAGGTATATATTTATTGGAATAGTTAGCCAGGTCCTACTTCAAGAGAAAGATTCCAATGTTCACGAAACCTTAATTAACCGATTTATGTATACATTAATTTGGAAACTAGACACCCTACCTAGACTACCTACAGGTACACAGGTATCTAGTTTCAGTTTAAATTTGTTTTTTACTTTTTTATTTAACTTTCAGCAAGCGTGACACACTAATAGATATATTTAATTACATACGGTACGTAGCCATGTTAGCCATATTAGACATTAAAAAAACGATTTTGACATGTATTTTTTACTAAATTAACTTTTGAAAAAGTGTGATAGCAAATATGAGACATTAAGAAATAATTTACACTCTTTGCTTTCATATTAAGAAATAAAAATATCAATTGTACCTTGTACCTAAAGAGATTTCAAATTAAAAACACGTCAAAATTGCTTACTTTATTTCTAATGCAAAATAAAGAAGGTATTACCATCTGGTTGAAAATTTGGATTAAGTATAGGTATAAAATAAAATTCAGAATGTTTATTTTGAATTTAATACTTTAATTCGGAAAATATTACAAAATCTTGTTGAAACTAAAATGAAATTGACAAAAACATTATTTAGACATTAAGTTGTGTTTACTAACAAACAAAGAGATAACAACAAACAAAAGGAAGCAAATAATTTACAAAAAATACGTTATACATAACAACATAACGCAACAAGTTGATTAAATTAGACTGTGCCTCTTGCACAGGTGCAAATAAATACTACAAAACTAAAAAATGATAATCTCGTTTGATAGGAATGAATACGTTGGTATACATTACGTAGTTATCATAATTCTCTTAATATAAATTGACTAATATTTGGTTTATCAAAATCAGAAGCTCATTAGTGCGTGAAAATACATTATTATCACAGTGTTCAGCAGTTATTTTCTTGTATATGGCGTGACTGGTAAAACATTATTTATGTGACTTAATGAATTACACAAAATCTTAATAAAATAGGTAGGTACGTAAACAACCATAGTAAAATGGAATACTGACATCATAAGACCGTAAATAAAAAATGAGACTTTGCTCATTCAGTCTATTTTTTGCTATTATCTATTTGGATATTTTTGATATGCAACTTTGTACATCGCAGACTAGAGGATATTGAGCATTCACACTTTTTATGACCTTGGCCTGAGCACAAAGGCCGAATAAATAGCCATAACCTTTTTGAAATACGGTTCAAACCTGAAATGTATACGGGATTTATCGAATTATGTATGTCCTTGTAGACAGAGGTGAAGTAATTGTCTAATAGTCGGTATTGCACTGGAATGTATCGCTGTCGGCATAGATGTCACTGATGCTCCAGACGCGCCGATGTCGCTTTGTCATCGCAGGACACAGAGTAGACTGATTGTCTAATTGCTGGTATTATTCTACACAGAGGTCTTGCTGCAGGCATTAATGTCGCCGATGCTCTTGACCCGGCGATGCCGCTTCTGTTTGACGACAGAGTCGTCCGAGGACTTTGCTGGCAGCGGAGAGCTAACTCTATGCGCGTGGTCCACTTTTTGTCCGTATCTGTGTAACAAAACAATAAAATATAGTTTATTATTATTCTTTTTGTAAAAGCTTTTAGTTAAAGTTACAAAATTACTGTCGTTTTAGTTTTTCCCCATAGCTAATAAAGTACTATGTAAAGAGAATTTAAATGTTAAACAAAGCAGAGGTATAGAAAACATGTTGTTGAGACGTTAGCAGTAAAATTAAAAAAAAAAAGAAATTTATTATGAAACTGCATCAGAATAAACGGTCCTATACTATCTGTTAGTAGACAGAACTTACATTTTTTATTTTAGCGGCCGGAAATGTACATTTAATTGCATTAATTTAGTACCCACCTATGAGTAATGCCCGCATTTTCCTTCACATCATTAAGTCTGGTCCGACTGTCCCTCGTGGACACACTAGACTGAGAATAAAGGCTCAGCGGCGTATATATCGGCTCGTACTCCTGCAGCGTCGGCGGTGGCGCGTATGCCATGCTCAGCTGGGACAGCGTCCGCACGGCTATAGGGGGCGAGTAGGATAGCTGGTAGGGCTGCGTGGTCAGGCTCAGGACGCTCGAACTCTCGCTCGAACTCGAAGGCGAAGTGCGGTCGTGTTTTGGTTTCAGTACGCCGAGTGCGCGGGTTATTGAGCCCTGAATAACAATAGAAACAAACCAAATAAATATTATAAACGTTATAAGCCGGCTACTCATACACCTGCAGCAGTTCTCTACACACAAGCCATTCAGTATGTAAGTGATAGTCTAGCTGAACGCACGTGCATGAGAATGGCTCTTGAGTTGTCGAAATACTAAAGGACTGGTATAGCCTTGGCACTTTCTGTGGTGCTACCAAACAAAAAACTGATGAGTATGTCGGGCCATGCTTAGGGCAGGGTTACGTAGTTATTCAAAAACCGCTGGGCCAATTATGTTAAAATAATTTTTCTTTAAAGTATTTTATAAGGCAATAATTTAAGATTTTTCATATTTTCCGAACACCGATTTGAAGCCATGGGTATGAAATTGCTCACATCATAAAATAATTGGATTTATAATTAATATACCATTATACCTACAATACCTCGTTGTTGAAAAAAAAAAAACTCTCGAAATACATACCCTGAGACTGTGTCTTCGGGAGTCACTGCTTAAATCAATCCCCGGCAATCCAGTGGCGACCGATCTCGAGAAGGGCCGTCCCAACATCCTTATCTGATGCCCGAACATGTTCCTGCAAATGTGATTAATCGATTTCATTGTGATAAGATTCCGAGCAGGCAACAGTATCAAAGCCAGGCAGAGCGTTTACGGCTAATTGTTTAACACTTATATTTATTTCGATTTACAATGTCAGGAAGTTAAGGGGTCATAAAATTATGGCTAAGACACAAAAAGCTAACATGCAACTTTTTAGAATTTTATACATTTTTTTATCCTACGTAACCTAGCACGTAAATAGATTTAAACGTGTTTAGTAAATTTATAATTGTCAAATAAGAGCTAGAACACATAGTTGCGGTAAAAGTGATTCGACAATATGAAGTTATTGCACTTATTGCATAGACACCAAAAGCATGATGCATTTTGCTGAGTTAACAAAATCATGCTTTTTTATAGTAGTACTGATAATCAAAAGTCAATTACTTATTTTTACATAAGAACTGATTTTTTAATCGTTAACAGATCGAAAAGAGATTTGTGAAAATATCCGATAGACTATATTATTTATTAAATGATTAGAAAACCAGCCCTAAACACAATTATTTTGACAAAGAACAGTATTGCGTCACGGCTCTCTATTATAATTATGATTTGACCGACAGCCAGATGTACCTACAATTTAGTAAATCAGCCACGCAACACTTTTCCTTGTAACCTCATAGATATATTAAAATTTAAAGTAACATCAAAGACGACAAAAGTAAAACAAGCACAAAATGTCGATGTGGTCGAAAGTGATTTGTCGGCATGAAACCATAAAATGTTGAATGAAAGGAGAAAGAGTGGATAGAGCCCGATACAGTGCGGTCTACATGATGATGACAGAGGCATTCATGATGTAACGATAAAATGGTCTTTACCGTTCCGTCCCGGCGCAAGGGTCGCCGAATTTTGGGTGAAGGGGTAAAAAAAGGTGACGATGTCCTTTAGATTTCATCTCGTTAATCAGGATTTATTCACATTTATATGTCAATTGATATTGTTACAGCTGAACCTAATAATTATACACTGTCGTTTTAATTTACAATTGTTAATGTATACAAGTCAAAAACATAGTTATTTTACAGTATCAATAAATGCTATTATTGTTATAACCCTAAAGCTATTGCGAATGGTTCTGTTTTTAATTTAAAACTAGAAATTTTCCAATTGTATTAAATGGTTAAAAATGCCAAATATGTAATCAAAAATTTTGAAAACACTCTAAACAAATCCTTTAAAATGTATATTGTTAATGGGATCTGATTCACCCCCTATATAATACGAAGCATTTAATGCTTTTAGTCAATATCAATTAAATTGTATACATTTACTAATTAATTAAAGATCGATCGATCTCGAGTAAACATTGATGTGACAAATCTAATCTACGGCAAGTTCGGGTCTCTAGGGGGCTACGTGTGAACATTGACTCTAACATTGACGAAGGCAAGGGGTAAAAAAGAATAGTTTCCGATCGTTTGATTTTTATGAGATTCTTTTACTTACAAACCACGACTCCTACAATAGGTACCTTATCAGTCTTCACTGCTCGTAAAGTTTACATTCACTTAATAACGTTCACAAACGAGCGGCTTTGACGGAAGAATCATAAAAAACTTTGCAAAAAATGCTTTGTGTAAAAATAGCAACTTTACAAACATCTTGATATAGGGAATTTTACATAGATACAGTTTCGAAGTTTGGCGTTAAAGCGAGATTTATTTTTTGAAGGATAGCTTTTTGGTTTTCGTGGGTTTATCTTTGTTTTGTGGACAACATGGATGCTCGGGCAGCCTCCACTTGCAGTTCTTCCACCTGGCAAAATATCGTATACCTGCAGGATTGCACCTTACATTATAATCAACTACAGCGGCTCACCTACGGACGTGGCTCGGGGCTACATGCAGTGTCCTGGGGGAGTGAGCTGCTACAGATAGTCCGGGACACAGCACTACTCCGACATCGCTCGGTTACAACAACACTCAAATGTGACCAGATAACCAAGGGGGTAATACAATTCTATGCAGCAGTGCTCAAGATATGTTTCATAAATATTGATATTACATTTTCATAGTATTTACTAGTTACAGCTAATCTCGGACTATGTAGAAATTTAGTAATGTTCAAGAAAATGAACTATTATTACATGAGCAGACTGTTTGAATAATTAATGGGACATACATTAATAGTTAATAGAACAATACAATATTTGCAATACATCGTCTATACTTTTAACAATATAATCAAATTCGTTACATATTCTAGCTTAAGCAAATATTATATTTTCTTATTGTCATGATTCAGTTAGTTAATAAATACTCACCTCGCTGGGATTATAAGAGCGTCAAATTCAGTGACGAGGTGCCTTCTAATAATACTCTTGGAGGGAGGAATGCCGAGCGCCGTGGCCATAGTCTCCCCTGTGAATGATGGTTCTAGTACTACTAATCCTCCATGGACTCCGCTGTCTAAAAACATATCAACAATTGTAAAAGTCATTTCTTTCTACGAAGGCCCCATTATAACAGGCTATCACAAATAATAGATGAATGAATACCTTTTAGATTCTCAGCAAATTCACCTAAGTCGATATTATGAGCCCACCGCATAAATCTCTGATTGGTCCAAACTAAAGGATCTGCGTCTACGTTTTCACATTGGTGCCGTCTTACAGCCAGTGCCTGGAAAATAAATTAGAATTATTCTTTGTAAACGAGAAAACTTATCAAATATTTAAAATTATTTGTTTCAAGTTCCTACTGGCATAACTTGAAAAATAACTAAAATAACCCTTTTTTCCTAAACATGCCGAACAAAAAATAAAACAGAAGTATTTTACCCCGAGTTAAAAGTGAACGAAAATAAATGGTATCGAAGTTAAGAACGGTAAAGAATCGGAAAGAGGAGTGTACGGCACTAGATGATAAATGGTTGCGCATTACAAGGGTCGCAATACGAGACGAAACACTCTGTGACGGCTCCACCAGATAATCGCTCATTTGTTTCGGCTCCTTATCATTCGCGGGAAATGGCCATCTGCCTGATGGATGGTTGAAAAATGTTTATGAGAGATAATGGGTTTTTTTTACCAATTCAGTGCTAATGAAGTATCCTCTTGAGGAGGACCTATTATTTGTTTTTAAGGCTTCTATAATTCTTCTATCATAATTGACTGACTTGCTCGTGTATACTATGAAACTCGTTCATGCTTGATTTAATTTATGATTAGGCTGATATCACGATGTAAATGCTTGTTGTGTATGTTTTTCTATGCCTTCATGAAAATGGGATCAATAATTAAACCTAATATCTTTCAAAGTCTAACTTATATGGTGCTGTATGATCAAAATTATAGTATTGATGTTGCATTTAGCAAAACTAATCGCAATTAAAAAGTGAGATACTCACTTGTCTGTCATATTTCATTATCCTGAGCAGATGTATCCCGTGCACGATGGATGCCTGGTGGAACTTTCTCGTGACCCCGAGGTACTTCTCTAGTTCCTTTTTGCTGATGGTGTCCAACATACGGGCGTCCACCAGGTTCGCCAAGAAAGACTCTGCGTACTGTTGATAAATACATTAATTTAATATCGCTATTTGGGCTGTTGATGTGATTAAATACATGATGTTTAATTAAATAGTAGACCAAGTAATATTAAATTACATATTATTAATATTTCAACATCATATCTTAGTACAAATCAAAAACACAACGAAAGATTCGCAACTCAAGCTTCGTCAGGCGGTTACAGGTACAAATCAGCGTGGTATGCTTCATCACACACTTACACAAATGATGAAATTTGCCACAGGCTTCGTCATTCACATTACATACTAAATCTAAAATAACTATAATAAAATGACTGCCTGGGATCGAAGCTGGTTCAAACGTCCCCATGACACTGTCAGTATATTGTCGCTCAGTACCTTGGTACCCCCGTCATAAGCCTAAGTTCACCTTACCTTGTGCCTAGCTTAATTTCTATTCTACTGGCCCATTAATAATTTATTCAGTCACCTGTGCAAGTCCAAGGTCTGGCAGCCATTCCGCCGCAACCCACGCGTGGGTCAGCTGCCCAATAGTGGGATGCCGCACCAGGTCAGGCCGCCGTCGCTCCTCGATCGCCAGCCGCAGCTTCTTCCGATGCATGGGCTGCGTCACGCCCAACCCGGCCTCGAGGTCCGTGTCCGTTAACTCGAGCAGAACCTGCCCATTCAAAGCACGGATCTAGAACCAACCAGAACACAATATTTGACGCTACTATTGCGTCAATCGACGAAACTGGTGGTTAAAATGAGGTTATAATGAGTGTTAAAAAAAGTTACGTCTCCTTGGGAGTTTAGATTCAGTATTTTCGACGACAGAAACTGATTTTGTAAGCATTATAAACTATCAGGATCGTGTAATAGATATTTTACCGAGAACCAACCCCAAAATTTGTGCCACTTTTACATTTAGTTTCAAAAAGTATCTAATTACTGACTGCGGAACAACAGTTTTAATTATTCCGATATTCATACATTAGTTACTTTTAAGTGCCATGCCATACTTGTGTTAATATGATCTAGGTATGTACATATGTAATTAGCTTAATGATAACGTTTCATTATTACTGATATAAATAAACAATCGATTAACATCCATTAATATGGTATGTGAAGTTAATGGATGATAGCCGGCAGACATTAATTAAAATGTACAAAGGCCAATTAACCGTATATGATAAATAAATAAATTGCTTTTCATGCGACTGAATGCAATTATAATTATGCAGTGAAATAAAACACACTGTTGAAAACATTGTCAGAATGTGCACTGGAATTGAGATTTTCTGATTAAAGTTTGAATGAACTTATTCGATGAGTTTAATTTTATCAAAATTAAATTTATCGTTCATTTATGTAGAAGCAGAGCATCAACGCAACGCATTTTGAATAAGCAAATATTATGAATTTTATGGCGTCATTCTCCCGGACCTCATTTCCATAAAAATTCAATAATTCGCAAAAATTTTGAATGATGAGTACCTAGATAGGATGCGGGACGATGTAAAAGGAAACATCGGTTATGTCAGTCATATTCAAATATACATACTCTGTTTTTTCACAGAATCCGATAACAATGATTGTAGAAGAGTATTTCAAAAACAAAATAATAATGGATAGGAGTTACGACCGAAGCAAATCCCCCTTTCACGAGCAAACAACCGATTTTTTCCCATTTGATTCTACATTTGCTGTACGAATCCTTAACTAAGGTAGTTAATGGTTTGGTGAATGCTTTCAGCATTTCCGAACCGTGTTCGTGTAGTACTTTTCCATTTTTTTCCAATTGCCCTTGTGTAGACTTAGAATATTTTCCTCGTGGCTTAATAGATACTTATGTACCTATATATCTGAAGTGAAATGGGAAGATGGAGTCGTCATACATAACACATATACGTATATCATGGATGTCGTAGCACATATTTGTTTACGAGTATATACATAGTTATGTATGTACATATTTAAATTATGTAGGTACCATAAAACAATATCTTTATTAGGCTATTGTAAAAGAGTGTAAGGGCGAATAATCAAATATCATTGGAAACATTAAACACCAATACATACAGGTATCTCATGGCGATTATCAACCGATATAATTATTTGTGACAATTGTGATATTTTTACGACTATTGGTTACTCTGCCGTCGAAAGACCTATATTCAATTTATTGAAAAGTAAGTAATCGGATTAACAAAACATTGACCAATCCGACTATCCGAATTGAGTAAAAAATGACTTATTCAGTTCACATCGATACCATAGCGATAAAAAATAGATTTAGGGTCATCGAATACTGATCATGATAGTATTCTTGAAACTACATGTCATGCAAAGACTTGTTTACAGCAATGCGTCTGTCTAAATGAGACCCGTCACCCGCATCAAGCAATGAGGCCACTCGAATGAACTGAATGCTATGTTCGAAATCCGTTTGTGTTTGTGAAGTTAACTGAGCAGATGAGACACAACTGAATGATAGCACTGATTTGTTAATGCAGACTAGTAAACGTTGAAAGGAAATAGCTAGTCAGAAGAGAACAGTTATCAGTTTTATTGGAATAATATCAATTTTACAATAAAGTGTTGCGTCCAGAGTAACTGTAAAACAAAAAGTCAAGCCAAAACTCAAACGATTTTCTATCCAAGCAGCACAATCAAAATCAAGTAACAAGCACTTTGGAATTGTCATACATAATATCAAAATAATAAAATTAATTCTAACTCCGATTCTTACTCTGTACCACCGAAATGAGAAGAGTTTTTTCTAGGAATATACTGCTCTATAACTAACAGTTCAAAAGGAATTGTGTTTTTGCATTTTAAATCAGTAAATGTACCGTACCTGCACTATGAAAATTGTTTGACGAGCGTAATCTGATAAACTCAAAATATTATCTCTGAAGTGATGAAAATGTAATTAGATAAGTGCCAATCGAGCAAATACCTTGAATAAGTTTGTGAATCTAATTTACACTTGATCTATTTGTATTGTCTGTTGAAATTATTTCAAAACGAATTTAAATATATTAACACGTTGGCCCCGGTGACACTTTGTCACACACTTGATCACAATCATAAATCAAGTTCTTACTCCCATGCCAAATGCATAGAAATACGAACGTTTTTGACACAACAATTGTGTCGCCTGCGTACGATTATTCGGGCACACATGCGTGTATAGGAGTTTGTTGAAATAATTTCAATCGGCTTAGTATTAGCACCTAGAAGATCAGTACCAGGGGCGAACGTGTTATAGTACATTGTGCATCAAGGGAGGTAAGTACGGAATTACTAACGACAGTGTTAGAAGCCCGACGCCGTCAGGCGGAGGGCTTTTATGACTCGAGTTAGTATTCCGCTTACCGACCGTGATGCATACAATGTTTTTCATCACACTTGCCAACCAAAAAATAAGTTTTAAGACATAATATTATTAATTGACGTACTGACATTTCTATTACTCCCTAGGGAATTTCACTTTTCTATTACTCCCGCTACGCGCGCAAGCAATGGCGCGCTTAGACAGCAAGTGTGATGAAAAATACATTATCAACTATTAACGTAGTTAAATGGGTAATACCTATTATATATTTTTATTCTTTACGCTCGACATATCGTGAATGACAAGTTGGTCCGCCGCTTACTATCGACTCGCAATGACAGACTCACGGCTCAGTGCTTCATAATGGAGGCCTAGGTTCTCCGGAATATATTACGCGTAGTGTAGTGACTAGAATTGCCTGAGTTAACCGCTGAACCCTGAGGTTGAACGTTTTAATTGTGTCCAAGTGTTTTAGGTACAGACCAAGTTATAAGTTTAACACTTCTGCTAAGACATTGTATAGGGAATAGTAAGACGAATAACCTGGTTGACCGTACTAAGTTTGATTACCATCACATACCTATAGTCAAAGGCACATAGACTTTGTCAGAGATTTCAAATTCCTGAGAAATTCAACCCAGTCCCCTGAGATCAGTTGACCAAGGGGTTCAAGCACCAGTCGCGAAAGGTTCATTGGACATTGATGAACTTCGTCTCTTTCAGTGGTATATGACATCTTAATTTATTACTAGTTGTCAAAATAGCATTTGCCCGTGTGGTCACGGTAGTAAGAATACATTTGTCACCACCCCAACTCTTCCCGAGGGTGTTGTAAGAGTTGACTAAGGGATTGAAGTGTCATGTGATCATTCTTCAATAGAAGATCGATGATGCGCAGCAGCGTCATCGTAGCAGGACACTTCGATCGCTAACCCGACCCAGCGAGGTAATTATGGACATTTACCTCCTAACCCTTTATAGGGCACCGGTCTCAAAAACGATCAGCCTGTAACACTATCTTTTTGCATTTTTTCTTGTACAGAATTTTTCGTACTATATAATGGCGTTGAGGCTTGAACACGATTGAACGATTTTTTCGAGTCTTGCCCGTTAAAAGGCTAAAGCATCTATCTATTTATATACACATAGAGGCCTATGTCCTGCTGTGGACTCAGATAGAATACTTCCCGATTCGCCGGATTCCTGTTTCGCCGGATTCTTATTTCGTCGGATTCTTGATTCGCCGGATTTTTTTGATTAAGAAATACTACAGAAATATCGCGGTTATACCTATCTACTAAATAAAAGGTAGACGTAGAGAAGCAGATCATTTTATACAGTAAGAAAATATAAGCACGTACGTTTCTTTTACCTGGATGATTTAATGTATATTAATATTTCCGACGAAACAAGAATCCGACGTAACAAGAATCCGGCAAAACAGGAATCCGACGAATCGGGACGTATTCCTCAGATAGACTGATGGTGTATGTATGTGTCGCAGGCGGATTGTATAATCCGCCGTATTACAATACGACTAGCCGGATTACAAAACAGCCCTGTTTTGTAATACGGCGGATTGACGATTAGCCGGATTGTCATTCCGATACGTTCTTCAATATGGCGGCCCACGTTTAGCCGTATTGAAAAACTATTCCGATTGTAGGGTGACTATCTCACCATACTTACAAAATAAAACAATGTGGAAATTGCAACATTTTTACTTAAAAAGAAGAAATCGAACAAAGATAATCTTCTTAATTGTTAAGTAACCAACATTAGGTACTTATTTATGGTAGGTATCAGTTATTTTTAAATTACAATTCACAAGATACAGCCATCAAAAAACATGCTTTATTAATAAATATAATTAAAAAAGGTTATTGTAGTAAGATTTTTCTTATTAAAAATGTTACTTTTACATTTTTAATAAGAAAAATCTTACTACAATAACCTTTTTAATCATATTTATTAATATAGCATATTGCATTTTATCACGCCCACCGTGCCCACCTTGTGAATTTCCATCAAAGTATCGAAATACTGTTCCGTGGGTATTACTCGAACAGTAGTAATAGACGTTCGAATATGGTCCACTCCGCACCGCGAATTTGGTCCGCTCCGTACGTGCGCTCGACTCGCCACACCATCGCACCGTTCAAAAACGGTACAGAGCTTTTCGTGCTACTAGACAGTGATCATGTCGATATGCCTCCGATTTTATCCAAAAAAGCTAAAATCGCGTTAGTTTTGGCAACCATTGTCGCTACAACACCAATTAATAAACAGAAAGAAAAGAATGGGCAAAATGTTATTTAAAAGACAGAGAGTCGGTGCGGAGAGGACCAAATTCGAACGTCTGTTAATACTTGTAGGGTCTTCTGGTTTACTTTTTTTAAAGATGAAATCAAATTCACCGCGTATTTATTATTCATTCGGCATTCCGCCGAACACCGTCATTCATGGCTACTTTGGCGGATTTTATGTGATCTATAACCTCAATAACTCTCTCTTTGGTCCAGGGTTTTTGTAACGTTCCGCTTTGAGAATTATAGAAGTTGCTTAGTTGTTCATCAAAGTTTTTCTTAAATTCACTGTTTTCGCACATATATTATTTAACACTTTTTCGTTGTTTATTCCACCATTGACTTTTCCCCTCACTAGCTCGTAAAGCGCTCGTTTATCCTTTAATACGAGCGGGTAAAAACGCTTTTTACACACTTGTGAATAAAGTAATTTGACATTTCTCTAATTCCTATAGCCCCCTACTGCCTAGTATAAGTGGATCTGTATGACCGTAGTAAACATGTGCAATCGGAGCTCACATGTTAAATTGGTCGTTTCTCATGTGACATTGTAAGCCATTGGCAATATTTAAGTAACTCTATTCTACGATACGTTTCGACATTGAGTTTTAAATAGTTTCTTTAAGTTAATTTACATTTGGATGAGATTTGTAATCATATTTCCTCGCGATAGTGAGGGGAAAAAAGTTGTATTACACTTGGCGACAAAGTTTGTTCAACTCTCGTGCCTTGAGACCTTCGCAATGCTCAAGATTCCAGTTTTTGAACCACTCGCTACGCTCGTGGCTCAATTTTGGAATCTTTCGCTAGCTCAGGTCTCAATATTGGCACGACAGTTAAACAACAACTTTGCCCCCTTGTATAATAAATAACTATTGTAAATTCACAACAACACTCCCGGCAAACGACGCCATTTTTGTTGTTATGACAGGCAACGCCGCGAGTGTCAGAAATGGGAACCAAAAACTGACAAAGCGGCGGCTCATGACTCGCCGTATTACAATATGGCTAGCCGCATTGAATAACGTTTGGTGTCGAACACAATCCGCCTGATTTTCATTTAGCCGTATTCAATCCGGCTAGTCTTCAATCCGCCGTTATACAAAACAGGGCTGTTTTGTAATCCGGCTAGGCGTATTGTAATACGGCGGATTATACAATCCGCCTTCGACATATGTATGTCAAAATGAATACGAACCTTCCCACTCTTGACGTTGTCCGCAACGGCAGCGGCATACTGCGGCATGCCCAGGGCCAGCTCGAGCCACGCTATGATGGCGGGCGCTCGCCACCGCGAGAGAGGGAGTGACGCCGCCTCGCGAAGTGCTGCCTCGCTGCCGAGAGGAGACCATGCGCGGGATCCCGTGCCCGCGTAAACTGGTTCTGAGATACAAAAAGATGGGAAGTGTGAAATGGATAGGTACCTATAATACGTGAGTGCTTTATTACGAATCGGAATTCTTATCTTCATTCATAGGAATCTTTAAATATATTTTCACTATGTATACCTACATGTAAAAAAACTAGGGTAGCTGTAATTTAACTCATATGAAATCAATATACCTACACTTATGCATTATACATATAAAGGAAATAAGTTTTCCGTAAATTTCAACACAGCTGCAAATAACCGGGTAGGGATTCTATTATATGTACCTAGCACTCAAAAGGATTCAAAAATGCATCGCGTTCCGACTTAGTGGATGAAGCTTTTAGCGTTGTGTACGGTTTCGTTTTATTTCAATATATTATTTTGGAACTTACTTAATTATTATTATTACGCACGCTCTGTACCTAGTGAAATATGCGTAATATTGCGTAACTTACATTACCTACAAAAATATTATTTGTAGGTATTTTGCATTAAATGGGAAAGACGCAACTACTAACTTTACAAGCAAAATTGTATGTGATAACTGTGAATTAATTCTTTAGAAAGGGCTTATAACTGTTCTGATTTATAGTTAGATAAACGGCCTGTGGTTAGCCCATCAACTAAGTAAATTGCTGCCTTCATGGTACCTATCGTATATCTACGTATAATCAACAAGTTTATAGTGTTTTGATAAATTACTCGTGTAATTTATAGCCGAATATATAATAGATTGATATTAGGTGGCCTTCAAGCTTGAATACCTATGTACAGTCTGTTCATATTCAAGCCGTCAAGTTGTTACTATATTTTGTCGCCAGCAACCACGGGCATAGGTAATATCACGCCCAAAACGTTAGGATGTGGAAACGTGCCGGTGTGCTACCCGTTGCCTCCTTAACATTCTCCCAAATAGCTCAACCTAAACTCTTAAGCATTGCAGCATAACCTCAGTAGGTAATACAAAACTTGAACCATTTTTCCTCAGCACTTTCGATCGGATCGATGCCGTCAGCGTGTTGTTGCCTTGCCCCTTGAGCATGCACCCAGACTGCTTATCCTCAAACAGCAGTATAACCTCAGTAACACGAACTACAGACACATTTTCCTTACCACTTTCGTGTCCACTGTTGGCAGCGCTGCCAGACTTGGTGCGGTGTCGCGAGCGCGCAAACACTCGGGATATGGAGCCCCATGCTGACCCGCGCCCGCGCGCTCCCTTGCCTCCTGAGCGCGCGCGCAGACCCCCCACTAGACCGGAGTCCTCGCCCGGACTTGATAACTGCTCCACCGATCTTTATACGAAAACAATTACAGCATTTAAAACACAATGTAAAGAATTGTCTATCCTGGGTCCATCACTTTTTTTGTTGTTATTCTATCACATCACAAGTACACAAGTAGTTGCATACAATACAAGTAGGACAATACAAGTAGTTGCATACTTTGCTGGAAGAAAATATCCTGCACGCTCTACTATCATGATTGGTATTACTCAACCTGGAAAGGCCAAGTCACTGTCAAAAAATCCAAAGTTTTGTGAGTTTTAATGATATGAAGCTGCGATTTTAAGGGAAACGTTCCAAGAGAACGTAAACATAGAAACCGTTGACATAAAAAAAGTGATTGACCCATTTACAAACACTTTGATACTGTATTTTAATGGAAACGTCCTAGTAAAAAAAAAACATTTTAATAATTTCGGCCGTCTTTGCAGCTACACTCTGTGAATATAACCAGTCTTTATTATTTACATGTTGCATAGGTTATTAAAAAAAACAGTTTTATTTAGTCATCACATTAGATATATTGCAGCGGCCTCGATACTCAATATCCGAAAATGCACTCGAACGCCAAGAGAATAACAGGTGTGCTCAGATGTTTGTGAGCACCCTGATTACTCCAATATATCTGATAGCCACGGTTCAATACCCAGATCCAGCATCTCAATTTCACTGCAATGGAGCTGAAGCTCATATAGTGACAACGACTTGGCATCGGACATATCCGTGAACATACGATGACAAAAGATTAAGCACTTCTGTAGTTAACAACATTCCGTTTTAAACGCACCTCCAAATGTAAGTATTCAAGTCAGCCTCTGTAGCCTAGTTGGTAGTGACCCTGCCTACGAAGCTGGAGGTTCCGAGTTCAAATCCCGGCGAGGGCATTCTTTGTGTAATTATTTATCACAAATGTTTGTTCCTGGGTCGTGGCTGTCTATGTATTTAAGTATCTATATGTATTTATCTATTATATATATCGTCGCTTGGTACCCACATCACAAGCCTTAATAGAGCTTATCATGGGACTAGGTCGATTTGTGTAAGATGTCCCAAGATACTTATTCATTCGTGACTTACGTTTCAATCCTTCCGATGTACGTATTAATCTAAGCCCCGCTTGTGTTCTCTCATAGTTGGTAACACAAGGCTCCGCACATTCCACGCAAACATGAAGTACTCGGATGTTTGATGTTTCAATCATAGTTTGAAACTTTACCTACGGGGCTGCTCTAGCTAAATAGTGTTCAATAGTGTTCATGTAACCTTTAATTTTAGTTTTGTGTAGGAGTTTTAGGCACATAAAACTGATTTCGATAAAAGTTAGACTTTAGTAGTAATGATAATCTTGTTTTACACCAATATTACAGTAATACCTAGTTACCGTACTTCATCAGAAGTATACAGTAGTTAGTTACCATACCTCACGATAAGTACTCTTATACTATCTCTGAGAAAGAGTACCTTAGTCACGAACTCATACAACTAATAAACATGTTTCATTAATCATGCGTTAGCACTTACAATTTTAAGGGACTTTTTACTCAAATAAACATATTCAGTGCATTGGACTAGCTACAAAATAATGTAAAATAAACCAAGTTTTTGTCGCAACTATTTCTTCAAACTCTGTAAGTATGCAGACCTGGGGGGCTACCTTGACCTCCAGGTCTAATAAATAATGTCGCGCAAGTGTACTCAGGCGTACCCGTGACCTCGCCTTAAAGCGTTTTGGCGGCAGACCGCATTATTTTTGTGGGTAGACCAGAGCCTCTTTAGCCCTGGGAGTCCCACATAACTGGATAGTTATGTGGGACTCCCGTGGTCCGTGCGTCCGGGTGGTATGCGTAACGCATTTCCCCACAAAAAAAAGATCTGCTTGTCAATTTTTGACAGTTATTCTATGGAGCTGTATATTCTATGGGTCGCGATTCAGTGTAGGTCGTAAACTGAATCCCATTAGTAGATCTTGATAGCCCCCATCTGTGTAGTTGTTACAAACCTTGAGAGAGACCCAGCATCGATAGATCTCGTGAACGGGGAGGCACTGTTGTGTGGCGACAGAGTCGGGCTGCAGTCTCGGGGCGTGCTCACTACGAAACAAGATTCATTGTGAATACGTCACTTCAATATACCGGGTGTTACATTAGTCGTGATACAAACTGTGAAAAACCTGTTAAGATGGTCTTTCTGAACAAGGTTTCCTTGAGGACCCATATGAAAATCTTAATTTTTGATAAGACTAGTACAGTTCGAGTTCATTAATATGTATACATTTTTTCAGACTGATCTCTTACAAATGTGTTTACATAATAATGAAACGAGACTGAAAATCATGAACAATTCTGTACCGATCTGTATGAAAACCATTTTTTTTTTTTCGCGACTCTCATATAGGTCCCATAGGAAACCTTGTTCAGAAAAACAATCTTAATAGGTTTTTCACAATTAGTATCACGACTAATGTAACACCCAGTAGAATACGAAAAGCGTAAAGGAAAAAACGGGATACCCCCATTTGCCAGAATTTCATTTGCCATAATTTTATTTGCCATCCTATTCAACACACATAATATTGTTTCTCATAACATCTTATGCCATACTTATTGTTTACTATATTAATCATTTGCCAGAAACTTTGTTTCCCATAAAGTCAATTTTCATAATGTCATTTGTCAGAATCATCGAAATCCGTAATTATCACATGCCACAACATCGTTTGTTATCCAAATTAGCTACCATAAAAGACAATTTCCATAATGTTTCATGTCAGAATCATCGGAATCCGTAAATATTACATGCCATAACATAACTTGTCATCCAAATGACCCTCCACAAAGTGAAACTGCTATTAAAAAGTAGGTTAGGTTAGTATTCAGGATGCCTGTGGTGTCGCATAACGTCGTCCTAAATTTTTTGCCCGAGAATATTTGTCATAATGTTAAAAAATGGCATCCTACTCGTTTAGCCTACTTAATTTTGTGCATACACAGTGCTAGGTTAATGGTTTAAAAATATGTTCAAGTAATAAACCAGGGCAAAACCAACTTGGATTGGTTAGGTTTCTAGGGTAGGGCGGAGTTAAAAGCGTTGACTAAAAAATACTTAAGTATTTTTAATTCATTGTTTACGCATCCTCATTTTGTAAAATCAAAAAAGGGGGGCTCGGGGGGCGAAGCCCCCCGCATTAAAAAAGAACACATTGTAGTTCCCCCACCCTAACCTGGATAGGTTCGTTAGGTACCTTTCATCCCTTAGAGCAGAAATAGAAGCCCCGCGCAGCGGGGCTTCGTCGACCGGTTCCCAGAAGCCCGTTTTTTCAAACGCTTGTAACTTTTAATAATATAGCTAGTACTTATTTGAAAAAACTGATAATTACTGATGGCGTTTGAATATTCACTGAAATAATATTATTGCACTTAATAATATGGCCAACAATTAATATGGCAACAATTGCTTCTGGCATTTGAATATTCTATTAAACCATATTATTGCACTTAATAATATGGAAAAGAAATAGGATGGCATTGTATGATCATGGAAGGTAATATTCGGGTAAACAAGCAGTATGTCATACAATTTTTATGGTAAACAAATCATTCGGGCAAATGAAATTCGGGCAAGTTAGATTCAGACATATGAATATTATGTTAAATAACTGTCGGGCAAACAATAGACAACCAGAGCGTAACGTTTTATTAAAGCGATAAATGATAAAAACACGATTTACCTAAGTAGGTATATAAGTTTTCGGTAATTGTAAGGCTCCCACCGCAAAAACCGCCCTTAAGCTTTGATAAAGGATTAATTTATAAAGAGCTATTCACATTAAAAACAACTCACTTTAAATGTGTATGCGTTTTTTCCGGTTGTCTATTGTTTGCCCGACAGTTATTTAACATAATATTCATATGTCTGAATCTAACTTGCCCGAATTTCATTTGCCCGAATGATTTGTTTACCATAAAAATTGTATGACATAACGATAAGTGAATAAGTGGGTACAACAGCTGCCCAGAGCAGCGTTAAAAGATAAAAAACCGGCCAATGGCATGTCGTGCCATGCTCAGTGTACCTACGGTTCCGTAGTTATTCAAAAACGGCTCGATCATGGTAAATAGGTTTCTTTGAAAGTATTCTATAAGACCATGATTTTTTCATATTTTCCAGCCCCACGACGCAGTTTTTTTTTTTAATTTTGGAGTGATTTATCTCCGAAACTATTATAACTTTTTTTCAAACTATTTTTCTTTTCACGCATATTCAGCGATACGAGAGAAGAGGGAATGATAGTTATATTTGTCAGAATAAAACAAAAATAAAATTTAGACAACTATGACATCACTGACTTTATACCTACCTATATACCTACTTAGGTAAATCGTGTTTTTATCATTTATCGCTTTAATAAAACGTTACGCTCTGATAAGTGAATAAGTGGGTACAACAGCTGCCCAGAGCAGCGTTAAAAGATAAAAAACCGGCCAATGGCATGTCGTGCCATGCTCAGTGTACCTACGGTTCCGTAGTTATTCAAAAACGGCTCGATCATGGTAAATAGGTTTCTTTGAAAGTATTCTATAAGACCATGATTTTTTCATATTTTCCAGCCCCACGACGCAGTTTTTTTTTTTAATTTTGGAGTGATTTATCTCCGAAACTATTATAACTTTTTTTCAAACTATTTTTCTTTTCACGCATATTCAGCGATACGAGAGAAGAGGGAATGATAGTTATATTTGTCAGAATAAAACAAAAATAAAATTTAGACAACTATGACATCACTGACTTTCCATAGCATTTGACGTCTACGTCTTTGACAAACATCCCAAAACACGTTCGCAGATATATTTTTACGTTAATACTAACAAATATTTTAACTAGAAATGTATGTGAACTGAAGGCTTTAAGTTGGTGATAAAATCAACATTGTGTTCTAAAAGTGCATGATTATGACATAATGCAAGATTTTAGATTTGTTTACATATTTTTAGTTTACTACTGACGAATGGTATACCTGTTTTTGCAAATTGTGTACAGTCGACGTCAAAGATATCATTACGGTTTAAGTGCCAAAAATATATATCTTGCCTTGGCTCCTAAACCGTAATGATATCTTTGACGTCGACTGTACAAAAATTACTACACATAGACCAATAGCTTGTTCAGTGAACATCGTTAGGAAACCAGAAAATAGAATAAATACCGCTGTAGGCCAAAGTGAATGTCTATATTATATTCCTTTCCCTTCATTAGAAAGAGGCATGTACCTACCAACCTAGAAGTGGGACATACAAACTGCTAGACGGCGATGATGGATTACCCTTATTGATAGGTGTTATTAGTATTACTTTAACGATACAGATCTGAACTTTCTTTGTTCTCGAATGTAACCTGTCGTGTAAAGGTCGTGTGTCATAGTAATAATTATAGATTTTCTTTGTTCTTTGTTCGTATTCGTCTACAAGTTATTCATCTTTTCATAATATACGAAGCTGCTTTTATGAAAACATCATGAAAGAAAATAGCATATGCTTACGCTAAATGATATGAGAGTTTAAATTATGAGGTACGTTGAGCATCGTAATGCCAGCCGATAAGACGAGCCACCGGGACCGCTTACACTGAGACAAAGAAAAGTATCGCCCCTCCGCAGATAAGGAAAAATAGCGTGTAGTCTTTATCTTAATAAACATACGAATGTTTATTTGGCTGACGTGCGTGAATAAAAAGGTGAGGAATAACGAAACACATTTGGCGCATAAATTGTGCCACCATTAGCCACTTATCTGGATCTGTCATCGCGGGCAAAGCTTTTATTTCTATTCCCTATGAAGCGCAACATCTAATATAAACCGGTATTCGTAGAACTGCGTAACACAACTGATTATACATAATCGGAGAGCAGATTTCATTGGTTTGCCTGAGACAATACGCACAGAAAACAGTGGTCATAAGAGCCCGGTTCCAACGACTCAATCTCGCCGTTAAGTAGGCTTTCTGTAATAAAACCGCTGTCTGGTAAGCGGAAATTTTTACCGCCCTGCCATTTTATGCCCTCTGATAAGAAAGGAACGACCGAATCTATAATAATTAAGTAGATACGATTCACGCTTTTTACCCTGCGTGCTGAAATAGAAGTTAAATTACATTCTATAATCACGGGGATTAAATGAAAACCTTTTTCGCTGTAAAAACAAAAATGCTGGAATTTAATTTCCTTTAATCTGCTACATTTTACATAAATCTTTTCAAATGCCCATTATGGATTAATGACTCCAATTTTTTATATAATGAAAAGCCTCTTTATACTTACATCGGTCTCGCCTGACGAGAACCGTTATTGTAGTCTATAAACGCTTGTAAACTGGATCTTTGACCAACCATAAGTACTTATATTATTAGGTTTTTATCAGTGCAGAACAATTTTACCTATATTATACAACATCTGTATTCTTAATCTATTTATCGCACAAGTAAGTACGTAGTTCACACTAAGCTCATTTTTACTGGTAAGAACTAGTTCTCCAAAAAGCCTTAGAGTATGTTGGTTATATTCCGTTTTTTAGAGTCAATCAAATCACTGTTTTGGATTCTGGCATTCAGGGAATAAAACTAGTTATAACTACAATTAACTTTTGAACAACATCGACATTAGTTTTCCGTTTGCACTGCCGCGGCAACGTGCCGAAATCATACCAGTACTTGTGGTAAAATAACAACATACGTACATTTTTAGTTTATGTTTAGTATGGAAACTGCTTTTACTTATCTAGTAAAATACGGTCCAGCTATAATTTAGATTGTATTAATTTCGCGCCACCCAAAGAACCCAGAGAATTTATTTTACACATATTATAACCTATTACTTACATTGATAAATATGGTGAGCCGAAGACACCAAAGACGCGGCATCTGTATCGTACGGGTCTAGCAGCGGTGGTGCACCCTCCGCCGTGGAGTCCGACAGGTTCCCGCCGCACACCGACGTGGCCCCTCCGTCGCTGCTCCCTGTCACTGAATAATCGCCTTCAAATTGTCTTTGACATACTCTGTCGCTTGACAGCCCATCGAAAAAATCAATCGCAGTTTTTCACATCGGCACCGCTTTCGAATGCGGTGACGGTGGGTGAGCGAGACCTCGCGAGAGCCGAGAGCGAGAGTGAGCAAAGTCTTTCATGTCATCAATTCACTTGCTACGTGCTACGATGTAAGCGAATAAGATTATGTTACGTCACAGCGTAGCTATTTTTGTAGCTTTTCGTAGTCTCGGAACAGTGCGTAGTGCGATGAAAGGGTTGTTTGAAACTGCTTTTGATTAGTTATGGTTCAGCTTTTGTAGATTTTTTTGTTGTTCATGCAAAATGAAACTATAAAATCTTTTATGAATTACTAACTGAATTAGACTTCGTTATGAAGTAACGCAACGTCATACTCAACGATAAATAAAGTCAGAAACTAAACTATTATGAGAAATATATTCACCAGATCGAACAACTAAAACTACTACGTCTTCATGCAATGGAATCTTCGCTTAGATCTACTTAGTATATGTCACTTGAATATCTAAAGATCACATCTATATTGTTCGAAGACGCTCTATTATTCTGACATCACAGGGCGACATGCCTCGCCAACTATTATTGTACTCCCCAGACACAGAATTTCGGCAAAGGATCACTCGTGAATAAATATCGTAATCCTTTGTCGCTTATCACCACTAGCGCTGAGGCCTTCCCTCTGTCCCGCTATTGTCCGCAGATTTTTGTGCTAATCCCTGCTCAGCGAGCTCTTAACGACTTAAGTCGAGAGCACTTCCCAAATTTCAAGTTTCGCTGATTGTCGCTTTGACATTAAATTGATAATGAGACGGAGTTTTGAGCGGATAGGCGGAGACTACAATTAAACGTTAAATTGTACAATTAAGGAGTTATGAAATGCCTTGTAATTTGTCACCTCTAACGCCGGAGTCGGCACTGCAACTTCCCCGGTCTCCGACCAGCCCCGAAGGACCCCCGAGCATCATGGGGGGTCCTAATCCGAGCGACGCCACACTCTCACCTTCAGACAGACACCCGGCTGCTTGCAACTGTCTTCTTGCCTTTAAAAACATTTATTTTACACAAAAACGTAATTTACATAATCCCTTCTCTCATTTATTTGATACTGCATTCTCCTCTCAATAATTTTAATCCCGTTTCTTGCCTCAATAAATTTAAAGAAGATATTAAATTTAAATAAGTATTTAGGCCACCAGTTTTAGCGAAGCGCAGAGGGGCGTTAACATTTAATGACAGAGTTTTCATCAAAGGGCCGTGGAGGGCACAAATTACTTAAGATGTGTGTTAATACGATGCTCCTACATTTCATAGAATTGGTTTGATGAAAGTAGGTTACAACCGGAGAAAAAAAATTAGGAAAAAGAACGTCAACGAATAACTTATTACTAAGATACTTATTTTCAAGTTATTTATATCGACGCTACTTCTTGCTGGTCATAACCTTCCTAAATAACAGTAAGGTAACGTTTGCTTGAGGACACTTTTAGTGATCAATAGATGACACCCATCTGTCGCTTTTGTCGCAATAAGTGTTTATCATTATCGTTACGAGTACCTAAGTTACAAAAAATCAGTACATGTAGTTTCCTTTAACCTTTTGAACGCCAAGAACCACTAAAAAGAGCATTCCATGAAAACATGTCGTAAGGGACACTGTCTTTACACAACTTTTGAAAAATTAAATTAGTAAGCTGAGTTACGGTATAATAATAACATATCAAGGCTTTAAGATTAACAGTGTTTCCTAGCAGCTAGCATATTTTATTAGGGTAGCCACCATAGCGACACGTAAGCGACAAAAAAGTAGATGTTTTCATGGATGCTCCTAAAATGGTCATGTGTTGTCATGCCTACCACGCCAGCAACCACCAAAATGATCATAGATTATCTAAGATCAAAGTAACTGTCTTGCTAACAGATAAGGTTTATTTTCGTTATTCAGTAGTGACTGAAGTGTATGTCATTTTGATGCGAGAGAGAAGGCGTAATCAAAAGGTTAAATAGAAACGGAATACGAAACACAATTATTTTCTTTATATACACAGTATTAACTCAATGCGGTAACAGCAATCGCGGCATTTAACTCGCAAAGGCATATTGTGAACAATACTTATAGGTAAGTACCCAGAATTTAGATCTAAAGGGGCAATTTGAAATGGTAATTAACATCGGCCATGATGGATGGCCCGTAGTGCGCATTCATCATAATATCCTGTCGATATGCGTTTATTTATTACACTTTGAGAGACAATTTCATCCCTCCATGTCCGACAGATTTAGCGGTAAATATTCGGGATGTTTTCAATATTGATAAAGCAAATTGATTGATGATTTTATCCTTGTCTTTTCTCTTGTTCATAAACTTAATGAGTTTCTTGATAAATGGGTCAATATTATTTTTGTAACTCGTTGCTATGGTTACGTTATCTTGGGTCACCCTTAACATCACTGTTTAATAGCATTCAAAGTTACAAAATAAAATAAAAAATTGACAGTTACGTGGCCTTTTTACGGTGGGTCACCCACTAATCAGCCGTGTGGGCCACACGCCGTCAGGCAGTAAGAATACATTTGTCACCACCCCAACTCCTCCTGCGGGTGTCGTAAGAGTCGACTAAGGGATTGAAGTGTCACTGACCATATTTGATAAAAGGTTGATGATGGGCAGTAGCGTCATCATAGTGGACACATTACTGCGATCGCCAATCCGCTTCCCCAGCGTGGCGATTATGGGCATTTACCTCCTAATGCGTTTATACGCATAATCAATAGGAGAGGTCTACGTCCAGCAGTGGACTATCATAATGGGCTGATGATGATGATGATGACCCACTAATCACGATAATAGAGTGTGCAGGATTGTTTTTTTAGCAAACTATGCAACTGCTGTCTCCTGGGTGACGTGACATAATAACATCAAAAAAAGGTGATTGTCCCAAATATACGTACATACCTAAGGGGTGTACCGATAAAAAACTGGCAAATTCAAATGAAAAAATCGGGTCAATATAGTTAAAAAGCTGTAATTTCTGACTTTTGTAATTAATTAGGAGGTTTTAACCATGTTTTCTTTTTTGTTAAGGTGTGCAATAAAGAGTATTCTATCTATCTATCTATCTATCTATCTAGGAGGTCTTAAATTAGCTAACTTTGGTCCTTTTTTGTTGCTACTGCAATTTCAGTATTCACAATACAAGTTCTCCAGAACCCCTTCGAAAATTATTTTTCCAATCTCTTTTTTTTATTCTCCACTGCACGATTTCGTGTTCTGCAGAAGTGACCTATATATTTCTGGTTAATCTCCATGTTTTTTTAATATACTCCTGCCTTGGGCGCAGTAATACTCTGTGAAGGGAATTATGTCACATATTATGTGAAATTTTTATGGGTATTTAATCAATTATTTAATCCTATACAAATCTTAGTTTCTTTGGTATAGTTTTATGAAGCGAAATCAGTCCCACAAAGTATCAAGGATAGTATGCATAGGTCAAGGATATCTTAAGGAGCACGGGAAGAATAGCCAGATATATTGACAAAAGTCCCATAATTTAGAAAACTGCATACAAAAAAAGAAAAAAATGTTTGGAAAAGATAGTTTGGAAGAGGTTTCCAAGAATCTGTACTGTGAGTACCTGAAATGCAGTAGTGACACAAAAGTACTACAGTCAGCTAAGACTTCCTGGTTAATTTCCAAAGCATGAAATTATAGCTACCTAATTAAGTATATCGATCCAATTTTTTCATTTGAATTTGCCAGTTTTTTATCAGTACACCCCTTATTTTACAGGTTTCGGAAACCAGACTTATTACTGGCTCATTTTATTGAATATTATATCCCACCCCTGTACATATAAACAAAAGTAGATACAAGTACCTTTCACGTAGTTTCTTTCAATCCTAACAGTCTCTCAGTAACTCCTTATTTTGTTATTATTTTTTTTAAAGTTTGTGATTCGGTAACGGAATGAAGTATTTGAAAATTGTACAGAAATGTTGAGATACCTATTCAGTCTATGTAAAAAAACGCACAGAATTTTACTAATAAGAAAAAAATATAGGACCTAATAAAATTGACACTTTAATAAAAACTCCCATATCAATAATAATAACTTTACTATACAGAATCCTTATGACAAACCATTATTACGAGTATTTTCGGAATGGTATTGTGGAAAAACACGAAGTTTTCTTAATGAATGGCTGCAGACGGAAATAGTAAGCCTCGCCTGTCAGAAATACTTTAGCTACTTAACCCCATTACCTACCGAGCGAGGTCACTCAACCAACTTATCTTTGTACTGGCACGGATACCGACTTCCGTCTAAAACATTTGTTGCTCAATTCTTTTATCTCTTGCCTGTAGTAAGATACCTACGATAAGATATTGAGTTTAGCCGTCAGGGAGTTTGGGATTGGATTCGATGCATCGATAGCTCCTGTCGTAGCATTGCTCGGAAGCGTTCTATTAGTTTAAGTATCTTATATTTGTTAAGTCCCTTGGGTTTATTCTCTCTGAAATCCTTGCTTATTTGAACTAGGAATGTAAATGGAAAAATTGTTGTCAATATTTCTCATATAACTATTTTAACGATAGCCATAACAACAATAAATTTCTACTTAACCGTTAACGCCGATCGAATAATATAGTATGCTCACTTGCTCAGCTTGACAATTTGACGAAATAAAATCATGTGTTTTACCATTATAGATACCACTAAAAGACAATTTGTACTTTGATGACTAAACTTTGTTTGTCATTATATGAGTATGAATTTGGTATGAACATAATTTTCCATCAGTCCTGAAAGACGACCATATAACTGAATATTTATAGTAGGTACCTCTCAGATATATCAATGCGACTACGGTGCTCGAAAATTGTTAAACATTGAACAATACTTAATATCCTTGTGTAGCCTTTGCCCAAATCGTCAATCCATTTCGCAGTAAGGCTCCCCATATTTTATTTGAACGAATCGATGGCAAATCTCGAACATAAACAATTAAACATCTCTAATACTAGGACATCCTTATTTCTCGCGACCTTCGTTACTAAATGGAATCACCAAACAACCTAGTCAACCAACCAGCTACAGCCACCATCAGATATATCAGAGCGGCCAAGGTTGTCACAAATATGTAAGCACGCCTGTATTTTTATAACGCTAGATTACACGTTCAAATACTTTTGAGCACCATGGCCACGCCGACGATAGGTATATCTGATGGCAACTTTACAAAAAAACTACTACATTATTCGACTCACTTCATACAGTTGCTCTCTGGCATGTCATAGCTGCGTGCCTCTGACGCTGAGTGCATCCGCCAGCTGCAGCGAACGTACGGCCTCGTTGCGAGCGTGTCGCAGGAGCGCCTCTCGTTCGCGCTCGTGATCCTGTACTCATATATCTGATGGCGACAGTACAAAACTACTACATTATTCGACTCACCTCAAACAGTTGTTCTCTGGCGTGTCTCAGCTGCGTGTCTCTGGCGCTGAGAGCGGCCGCCAGCTGCAGCGAACGTTCGGCCTCGTCACGAGCATGCCGCAACAGCGCCGCTCGTTCGCGCTCGCGCTCTGCTCGTTCTGCCCCGAGAGCTGACGACGCGCCACCTCGCGAACGCATCTTTGAGAGAAGGAATAAGATAGAGACACATCTGCAGGTTGCCGTGTGGTGACGGCAGTAAGAATACATTTGTCACAACTCCTCTTGCGGGTGTCATAAGAGTCGACTAAGGGATTGAAGTGTCACTGACCATTCTACAAGATTGATGATGGACAGCAGCGTCATCATAGTGGACACATTACTGCGATCGTCAATCCGCTTGCCCAGCGTGGCGATTATGGGCATTTACCGCCTAATGCGTCTATACGCATAGTTAATAGGAGAGGCCTACGTCCAGCAGTGGACTAACATAGGCTGATGATGATGATCATGATGACATCTGCAGGTCTAGATGCCATTCTGCAATCGTATATACGATAAGCGAAAAGTAATAAGTGTATGAGAATGACATAATATATGCGAACGAAAAGTCACGTGACCATTTCCAGACATTATTATGGTCACGTGACTTATCGCTTATCGTATACGATTTCAGAGTGGCATCTTGGCTAGGCCTGCAGAGCTGATAAGAGGAGAATATCACTAGCCTCTACTAAATATTGATGTAAAAACTTACACTGTTTACAGCCTACTTTAAAACACGTGTGAACACTTTTGTTACTTTTTGATATATTTTTAGAGCCAAACTAATTTTACTAGCCCTATTAGTTTTAGTATTGCTCATTTAATTTTACAAGTCAATTAATATTGTAACTGAAGTGACAGTAGCATAAAATTTGTGAAGGCAGCCAGAAACTTTAATTACTTGAATCACCCCTAAGGGAGCTACTTTTATTTTTTATTGCGCTCGCATTTGTTTCATTTAATATAGTTGTAATTATTTCATGGCTGTTAAGGTGAAAATGTTTTACGTCTATAATAAAAGGAGTTGTCAAATGTAAATATTACGCGGAATAGCTACCTATTCTACTATTTCTCTCTCAAGTCTCATTGAAATTTTGTGTATTCATTAGGTAACTTTAAGAGAAAATAAATATTACCTAATAGAAACGTACAACTTCCGCGGATAGAAACAAAACGTAGTTTTAATTACGCTCCACAAACTTGCGGCAAACTGCAGTTCTGCTTAATTTATTATGATGCTTGTTTAAAACCATCGCACTACTCCGTATGATATCTTCCAGAATAATATTGCAGCTCATTTAAATTCAGAGTCCTTTTGTTTAATGCAAATACGAAAACCGTAATCAAATTTTGGGAAATGAACACGGAAATAAATCTATATTTTTCGGTAACAAGCAAGGTGAAATTTTAAATATTAACGTTAAATAAATATTTGCATCAGGTATTTTACAGTGAGTACAATTATATGTACCTATTGGTAATTTCACCGGTAGTGAAGTGAGCTGAATGCAAAAAAGGTAGTGTTAATGTGATTTAACTCAAAGTATTCAAGCGAACAATTCTACAGATTTCGGTCAGTGTTGTACTTGGAATTATATTCTCCGTCACTACGAAACAAAGATACTGATTTCAAAACTCCCCTGTCTTTACATAAAACATCTATACCTATCACCTAATGCCACCAAAATTCCTAACTCTAATTATCAACTTAGACTGGCCCCAAGCTGGGCGCCAAATCAGGTTTATATATGAAGGGTCCACGGAAAGAACATGTCTATTCAATTCAAATTACAGAAGGAAAAACCACCTTACTTTAACAAAATAAGGTGTAAATTTGCCCTGATTTTTTTAAGCTTTGGATATGTTTTTTCCATGGACCCTTCATATTTTTATGTAATTACAAAAAATTGATTTGTCTTGGTAATAAAGTGAACAAAAGATCCTAAAATATGCGATGTGAATATGTCCAATTGTAATTGTACCAAAAATTGTATATTTATGTATAGTTGTATAAAAATTGTATAGGTATTCAAATTTAATATTGTAACAGATTCAAATGTTTTGCTATTTGACAGCTACGAGTATATTATCATATTCCTTTTCATTATATTTTCCGAATTTTATCAAACCATGTATTCGATATTATACTGTAAATTAAGCTTCGTTATAATTATAAAGAAGTACCAGGAAATACCATTCAAAAGTAAGCATAGCATTTACCTGTTCATAATTTCTAATGAAGTCCCGCAGTTCTTTCTCTTTATCTTCCAGGGTAGCGTACAGCTGCTTCATTTGGTTGAGCAAGTCAAACTTTTCTGCTTTCAATCTCTTTTTATCCGCTTTCAATGCTGCAAAACAAAATCTTATTTAAACAATTTTAAACCACAGCAAAACTATGCGCACATTTCATATGAAAAAAAGATAAGTACCAAAGTCTTGAAATTATTACGCAATGCAGCATTTAAAAGAAATAAAAATTTATTCGTGACAATATGATGACAACCAATTAAGTACCTACCTAACAAAATAATCAAAAAAGAGACAAAAAAAAGAAAAAATGACACAAAATGTCACAACACGACCCAGCGCTAATGCCGCGCTGGTCTTCCGTTGTATTTGCAGCTAAGAATATAATGTTCTGAGTAACTAAGGCGTGATACAGATCAAAGGAGGCTTATAGACGAGATTTCTGCCCCATTGCTATTTACTGTGAACAGAATAAACGCCGTGTCACTCTTTGAGTGTTTCCGCCTGATGCGGCTTGTGTGCTTGGTCGTGCGCTTCTGCAACCATTCCCTCAGCTCGGACAAAATATGTACATATCAAACGTTTCAACAAGAGAATAGATGTGATCTGGATGTACCTATATTTTTATACGCTTTCTAAGACCGTTTCTCAGCGCTACGACAGAAAATATTGGAGCAATTCTCTATTTGATGTTACTTTGAAAGGGATTCGTGCGCAATTTCCCTTGTATTTATTCGAACTGTTTCGTTTAGTTTGTCACAGCGTGCCACTTTAAAATGCATTTTGTATTGTAAGGTGCATTGGGAATTGCCGCGGAAACGGGTTATTTCAGTAATCGTAAATACCATGTTGGCGCGATTGAGGCACCCGCCTAGAGGCTATTGAAAAACATTTTTTAACAAAACAGTTGTCAGATGAGAACTAATAAGAAACAACAATTTTAAATAAAATTTAATATTATTTGCAGTTCAATTTCATTGATTGCTGCATTCTTACATTGAACTTAAGTAGTTAATCACGATCAAATATGGATGATACTTTAAACATTTTAATAATTCTTAACGTCCTTATCAGTTATCAGTACACTTCCAACTGCTACGGTACGTTGAATCTATGGTATCACTTATGTTATGACCTTTACGACACTAGGTACTGTTTAAGCATTGCAGAAATGTTATTTTATGGAAGTATTAATTGCCTATTAACATAAAGGTGAGTTATTAAACTTGACTATAATGACTATGTTGCAGAAATTGCCTATGTAGTTACACATTACCAAAGCATAATGAAAATTTTAACGTAGTCGAAAATAACCCTTGGGCAGTGCATTGGCTCAAACGATTAGCGCACTTTATTGGCTCAGCTAAGCCTAAGCGGCCTTTGATCGGCGCTTCATTGGCTGTACCATCATGGAGGCTTTTAACTTTACTAATCATAATCCTTACCCCTTTGAAATAAGGTTGACAAATATCCAGTATTTGTTGTGTACCTGACACAGCAAGCGTGCATTTGCCATCCCTCTGTTTACCTTATGTACAAATTACACGTTAGTCTGCTAAGTAGATACCTGATCCGGATTATATACGTACATAATTAAGATGAAAGCCGAGGATTGTTAATGTAGGCAGATCAGACTAAGTACGTTAGGTTAAATGCTTACATCTCCTATTGAAGTAGGCACAAATAAATTCAAGATAATTTAATTATCCTTTGTGAAATGCTTGAATATCTACAAAAATAATTTATAACAAATGAAGCAAAAGAGTTGGTTTACCAAAGCCGAAGTTCTCTTTGAAGTACAATTCTAAGACATGAATTTGTTTCTTTCTTTAAAAGAGAAAATTATGGATGGGGAAGTAGGTCACGATTGTGATGGTGCTGAGTTTGATTTTCGTCAGTGTAATGGCTTTAGTGGGATGTCAGTGGGAGTTACCGCGGAGCACACATAACGTGACGACGTGACCGGCCTGCCGATGTCGCACCGCACTGTGATCAAAGAATATAATACTCTAAAGAGAAGAACGATAACTCCTTATTAAAATTAAGCCTCTTCGCAAAAGTTCGTTTATACTACTAGCGACACAGTCCTAGCGCAGTACTAATTTTGACAACTAGTTTAGCGCAGCTGTAGTAACTCTGTCTGTGAAGCGGATGATCCAGGTTCGAATCCCAGCAAGGGAATATTTATTTGTATTTTTCTTTAGATTTTTAATATTTATTCGAGTTTACAGTTCATTTCCACCCAAAATCCCAATCTGCATTCCCAAAAAAGTACCTATGAGAAAAATATGTCATGTAAAATGAATAAAAATAAGAAACAATGTTCTCGTCGAAAAGAACTTATGATTTGTGAATCTGAGCTGAATTGGTGGAAACAGTATGATTAACCGAAATGTATTTTCTAAGAAAATGCTCTATATGGAAGTTGTTCCAGAGGTATATTTATGAATCATCTAAGAGTAGATATTTGCGCACATAAGGCCATAGAGTATTTTCATTAGATTTTATGTAAATTCAAGTAAGGCAGTGAAAAAATAATCCTTAACTGTGCTATACTTGTGATAACATATAATTATATTGTATGAAATTAAATGCAGCATTATGTTAAAATTACTTATTTATTTAGTGCACACCTTCTATAAATATTCTATCTGTAATATAATTTATTAACTTATCTTATTCTAAATATTAGATGTCATATACCAAAGAAAAACGACCAAGATCACCTAACGCCCGAGGGGTACAAGCATAAGCCGCGAAAGCTGAGTACGTGGTTCCGTTCGGTCCCCACCTCGGGCGTTAGGTGATCTTGGTCGTTTTTCTTTGGTATATGACATCTAATATTCATAATTTACATAGTATTAAATAGTGTGACTACTGGGGAAAAATAAAAAAGTACAAATCAAAATAATTTGCTTCGTATTTTCACAATACGTTCAACTTATGTTATAATAATAAAAATGATTATATTTTCATTTGTACGCTTAGTAATGCGAAATATAGAATAATATGACATAGAATGAGAAACTCACAATGAACATTTTAAATTAGATTTTTATACAATTTCAAATATCGTTATCACAAATTGTAGGCAATTAATTACCTAATAAATAAGTATCATCTAGCTCTCTAATTTTTCTCTAGTTTATTCAATTGCACCCTTTAAACAACATAGTGCACACATCTGAAACATGAACCCTGATGGGCGCAGCACATATTAAGTTATTTTTATTGTACAACAGTGTTAATTAGTGACATTCTTAAATAATTAATTTATTAATTCAAATTTACATAGTAAATTGTATTATACCTATGCTCACTTACTTTAGAAGAATCACAGTAACAAGGAACATTATTAACATAACTAAGATATAGGTGAAAAGGTTAAGAAAAGCTCCTGTTGTATGAGGTTGTAATACTTGTAATCTATCCATATAGGCATTTATTTTGTTTGTGTTCGCATTTTAAACATGACGTATTGTCTATTTGGATAGATCACTACTACATACAACAGGGGCCCATTTCTCGAAAGCTTGTAACTTGTAATACAAGTGGAAGTTTCTTTTTGACACTATAATTTAAATAAGGACTTCCGCTTTTATGTGACTTGTATGTAGGTGACTTACTTGAGTTAAGCTATATTTTTCACTTATAATAAACTGAAAGTCCTTCGCTACGTTCAGGATTCAATGTCGCGCCCGTGACATAAAACAGTGCTTTATCCCCTTGGTGTGTAATCTACTATTCTAGTAACCAAAGTAGTCAAACTGTTCGATACACCAACCTATAAAGTATTAGGCAGAAACGAGATTATGTGTATCAGCTCGCTTTTAGAAGATGAAGATTCGCTCCCATTTCCTATAACATTTTAAAGCTTGATCACGTACTCATTCCTTGATATCTGTGCCTTGGGGCCCCAC
>JALPQI010010979.1:0-30513 GCA_025490895.1 Thaumatotibia leucotreta
GACGTGACCCGGGGCGAGTATAGGGTAGCCCTGCCTGATGGACGCACGCAGATTGTCAAGTATACTGCTGATTGGAAGAACGGATTCAATGCTGAGGTAAGGTTGTGGTGAAACCAGTTTAACGCATACATCATCGATCATCGGATACCGGTTTTTGTCCATACCAAAGAACGGTTCTAATTTCGTTCTTTGGTTTTGGAAAGGGACGACGTTCCTTCCCGCTACCGACCGAGTCTACCAACCATTACGATGAACTTTCAGTATGGGACCAACATCGAAAGCGTACATGGAAAATTGACTTTTCGTACTATTGAACTCTAACTAATCACTCACTTTGTATAAGGGGTTAATTTTTTTTTTAATATTTCGATGTTGGTATACTGAAAGTTCATCGTAATGGTTGGTAGACTCGGTCGGTAGCGGGAAGGAACGTCGTCCCTTTCCACCCTGTATATCAGGGACCGGTATTTTAAAACCTCGAAATAGCCCAATATTTTAAAATGTTTTAACTCTTTATATGCTTATCAATATTTAATGTAATTTACAACATCCTTTTCTACATTACAAGATTAACTTAAAATTAATATACCTACCGAAAAAAGTACCGTTTGGATGGAGAAAATACCGGTTTCTGGTCTCTGATATAAATTATTTTTTAATCGAATAGTAATTTAACAATGTGATATTGTTAATTTCATAAAATTGAGTATGTACTATTATTGAGTACTACATAAGGCACTGGTCTTACCGAGAGCTACTAAGCTATGAACTATCGGCCACTCACGTGTAAATAAAAGAGACACGGCGATACTCGCCCGGCGGTGATAGCAGGGTCCCGTTTTATAAAGTTACAAGTTACAGGCTACAAGTGTACAGGTTACAGGAACCTGTAATGCACTATGAACTATTACAGGTGTTTTATAAATACACACAAAAATTTACAATTGTAATGAACCATGGTAAATCTCGATTACAAGTAACATCTACAGGCGTGACGGACATCACTATTTAAAAATAAAAAACTGTCAATCAGTCAAATCATATCCACAGATTATGTATGTTTATTTTGATGGAAAATCAGCCCTACTACCGCGAAATTCAAAATTCGTAAATTTCGAAGATTTTTCGCCGTAACTCCAACGAAGGCTTCATTAAAGTGAGAGAGACAAATCCTCGAAATTTGCGAAAATCGCAGTGGGGCCGCAGAACAAAACGATGAGAGAGATGTTCTAAATTTGTGTGGAGTTCATTCGCTCTTTGAAGTCGTACGGTGTCCGACTCCGAAAGTCCAAATTTATTAGGAGCTGAAACAGTCTCGGTCAACGCTATCGGGGTACAGTCAAGGGAATCAATATAATAATATATACAACTTTAGACCTTATGCTCCAGACATAAGTAAAAAAGTGTAGTCATAGTCAGCGGCCCTACCGCAAACTCGAAAATCCGCAAATTTCGATTATTTTTCTCTTTCACTCTAATATCGCCTTGTTAGAAGTGACAAAGACAAATCGTCGTTTGCGGTTTTCGGAGTTCGTGGTAGTTGGCCAAAACTATGAAGAATCTCTCAGAAAGCGAATAATTTCATCAGTATTACGAGCAAACATCTGTAGCACACGAAATAACTGGGAAAATTGCACTTGTAGTTGCGGTTACAGGCCTCAAGACGTACGTCAGTTTTTGTTACAAGTCTACCATACCTACACTTGTTATTTACAATATTTTTATAAAACACTTGTTCGATTACGAGTTTAAAACTATTAAACTCCTGTATTTTTGTCTATGGCTGAGCTACAGGCACTTGTACCTGTAACTTGTAAAATTGTAACATAGTACTTTTATAAAACGCAAATTGTAAAAAACGGGGCAAGTGTTGCCAGTAAACGCTTGTAAAATTGTAACTTGTAACTTTATAAAACGGGACCCTGATAGCATGATAGCTGGACGAGTATCGCCGTCTGTTTTATTTACACGGGAGTGCGTATCTCTTGTTCGTGTTTATAGCCGATAGTTCATAGCTTAGCAGCTCGCGGTGAGACCAGTGCCTAAAGATTAAATAGGTAACATTTTAAAATATTGGGCTATACGAGGTTTTTCTAAAAAACCGGTTCCGATCCCAGGGTCGTGTTTTATAAAGTTACAATTTACAATTTCGCTGTTTGCCTCTCTTTCTAGGTAATATGTGCGTGCGTTAGAGAGGCAAACAGCGAAATTGTAAATTGTAACTTTATAAAACGCGACCCTGGTTTAATCAAACCTCTTAAGGTTCCTCCATACTATGCGCGCGAATCGCGGCATGACTTCGCAGAGAGAATAAATATGCGGAATAACCGAATAGATACCCTTTTCAAAAAGTTTATACCCAAAATTTATAGGAATCTTGTAACAAAAAAAGGAAACTTCCATACGAATTTTCTGGAACATTTTGGGAAAAGTTGTGGATCTTGCTCAGCATTATTGACTCTACCAGCCAACCAATTTTTATCAATATCGAAGACGTGATCCAAATGTGCAAACTTTTTGAGAAATGCACAGAACCGCTTTAAGATCTGCTTGAAGCAGTCCGTCCCATACTTTCTACAGACTGACTGCAGTTCCCATACAAACTGACTGCTTAAAGCGATCTAAGGTCCGACCGAGATCTCGGTCTCGGTCTCGGCATTCTCGGCCAAAAATCTAACCGAGATATCCCTCTCGGCTCTCGGCCAAAAATGGCCGGGACTCTCGGCCTTGGCCGAGATTCGTAATGAGCTGTAATTTGCGAGCTTAAAGCCATCTCGCGAACTTATTGCGATTTTATTGGTGTCATATTGACATGAACTAACTTCTATTTCACTTTAAAATGAACGGAAGGAATAATTTAGAGTAGGTAAGCGACCCCTATCATACTATCGATAAAAATACCTAAAATTCGAATACCGGTTTTTGGGGTACCTACATAAAAAAAATCTAAAAAAGATATCAAAAAAAAATGCTGCATTTAGATTGACGTTGGACTTACTATAGGTATTTTCATGGAACTTTTTATATAATTTATAAGTTTATTATTGGTCTCGGTCTCGGTCTCGGCCGAGACTAAAATATGGGTCTCGGTCGGACCTTAAAGCGATCCGTATAATTATGTTCGGTTACTGATGAAACTTTTTTTCAGGTGTCATACGAAGGTGAAGCCCGGTATCCCGACCAGCCATCCGGATATCCGTCAGGCCCGGCCCCGGGCGCCGGACCCGGTCAACAATACGTCCCACCCAGCCAGGGAGGCGGCTATCAGTATTAGGATTACTAGAATAGATGCGAATTTGTCGATTGCGGCTTTTGAAAGAAACAGAAAATATATTTATTTGTGACATTTTACAAACACATTTACAAATAAAAGAAACAAAAGAAGTCAGTATAAATCTGGGGTCTATTTTGTACGATTAACAAAATAGAACTTATCTATTAAGTCGCAAACGACAGAAACGAAATGCCCCTCCTCACTCATGCGCGATTAACGACGAGTGTGGAACCCCAGCAACTCTAAATCGACCCCACACGCGTTTTTCTGGTTCGATTGAAGTTAATAAAAACAATGTATTGAATCAAAATGTACAAATCTACTGTCAACAGAACCGGCTCAAAAAAATAATTTGGTTATGTAAAATTAACATTTGCATTCCGTGAAGACTTTAGTTACAAACGGATTATGTTAAATCCATTCAAATCTACCGGGAATGATGAGATTTTTAAGTAATTTTACATTTTCCCTTGAAGGAGACCAAAACACAAAAATAAGATGTAAATGGAGGTGTAACATCGTCCTTAAATAAAACAAACAGTGTCACATTTAGTGGGTTTCGCGCCACAAATAAACTGGATTAATTTTAAAACGGAAGTTACCATTTCTAGTTTAAATATAAAATTAAAGTTACCAACTTTCAGTACCTATAATTGTTGTTTTATAAACGATTTTTTGTTTGAGTGTAGAAAAGATTATTACAGATACTTTAAGATTAATTTACAGTGTAGATAAGTATTATTATTATGTTTGTAATACTCATAAAAACTGCCGTGTTTTAGTTATATTTATTTTAATGTAAAAAGAATACAACATTGGTAAGATAGAAATAAATACCTTTTGTACCTTATTTTTATAAAATAAAGAATAATAAACATACCTTTCATATTTTTAATTCGTTTCCCAGCAGTTTTTCTCAAAGCCCCGTATTAATAGTAATAGTATTTAATATGAAAATCAAATAAATTTCGAAACAAAACCTTATTATATAATTATTATAATACATATTCTGCATAAAGATATTAATAATATCGCCGGTTTAAAGGCAAAACCAACTATCTCGGTAAAACATCTTTTAGCAAATACTATTCTATATGACATAAAATAAAACCCAAAAACAAATGTATTCGCGTTGCCTGTGCGGTTTTATGCTCCGAATATGCCCTCTAGAAGGTTTTTGGATTACTTGATACACTACCTACTTCTAAAATTTTAACTGATTTCGAAAAAAAACACCTAGGGCACCTATTTTGCTTCCCACAACCTCATCGGCAACTCTTATACATATGTTTTGGCCGCCTGTTCAATATTATTCAATATCATCCTCCATTGCAGTTGCAAAACGCAATTCTACTAAATCACTTTCCTTAAATTTCTTCAAAATTTCGACTTGGTTTTCGTTGTCAAATTGATTTCGGAATCGATTGAAAATACATTTAGCAATAAGGCATGAAGACAACGTTTTATTGGCTAGAAGTCCATTCAAGAACGCCATTGTGAAGTTTTTAACACTGTCATCGAAAGAGCGACAGAAATATTCATCAAAATAATCCACAAGGTCTGCGGCATACACTTCTGTTATAGTGGGAAAATATTTATGTTTCAGCTCTTCTAGTTCATTGCTTACAAACTTGCCAAAAACTATCCCCAACATACGTGCCCCTTCAAGTTTCTCCGCTTCCTTTGAAAAAAACTCAGGTTTCTGCTTAATGCAGTGTCTGACGGTTTTAAAATAAAGCATTGTTAAATGTACTGACACGTATTTGTCAAACCATTTCTCAATGGGTAAAAATCCGTGCATCCACTCGGTGACTCTCTCGAAGACAGGCAGACACGACACGTATTTATCATTGAAGAAAGCTTTATTGTATCTTAGGTGAAACAAAAAAGTATCAAAGTATATATCTGGGCTATCTCTTGATAAAGCTAGTTTCCATGATTGTTCAAGGCGACTAAGGAATGGTAATGCAATAATCATAAGCCTTTTCTCTATCATTTCCTCAGTAGTACTAAGAACTAGGAATTTGGCAATTATCTCACTGACCAAAAACGCACATTCCCTTTTATAAACTACATCCTTGCCCTCTTTAGTAAAATAGTCCTTCAGAAAAACATCATTCATATCATAAATATATTTTTCAGGTAAGTCGTGTAAAAGTGCGGGGATTTTGGTCAATGCTTCCCATTCCATATCACGTTCTTTCTGTTTGCATGCCAAATAAACAAGGAAGCAATATTCGGCTTTAATAATTGCCGGCATCGTTTCTGCGTCTGATTCCGCGTATTCATACAATTGTCGAGAATTTGCTTCAGAAATGCGAGCCTTCACCATTTCCCAAATACTTAAATCTGATTTGTCTCCCTCACGACGAAAGTATCGCAATGCCGCTTGGAGCGCCGCACCAGGTCTTTTAGAAACAAACTCCTTGAATACATCACGTTCTTTATTCACACGTTTCGCTAGAATCAACGCTAGTCGTAATGTGCGTCGCCAGGATAAAGTCTCACGAAGATACTCTTCCACGTCAGTTTTTCTACACGTCGCTACGATGTTGGCTACAGCTTTAGCTCCTGCTTTATGCCATCCGAAGGATTTCAGGTCGATAGCCGGTCTGACAAGGTGCATGTTAGCCCTTAACGCGGCGGCAAATTGCTTCTTAGGAGTTTTGGCTGGAGCTGAATCAAAAGATTCTAGAAGGGATAAAAACGTTGAACCAGAAAGAAAGGCCAGGTACTTTGCTAGTATTTGATATCCCGGTGGTTTACTTTCATCTTCAGATGAATCTGATAAGCAAGCCCGTCTCCTTGAGCTTGAAGAAACTCCAGAGCTTGAGGAACGAGCATAATTAGCTCCTTTTTCTAGTACAGCACGGTATCGTTCTCCCAGCCCATCTTTCTCCACGAAGTAAAGCGCTAACTTACGAAAAAACTTTTCATGCTTCAAATCGTTCCCTTTGACAAGTTTTTCGAAATTCTCAGTGTTGTCAAGAATGGAGGTGCTATGACGCAGTGCGTTTAAATACGAATCATCTGTCTGATTAATCTCAAAGAATTCTTTTATCAGACGTCGTCTTGCTACTCCAGTGTCATAAAGTTTCCTGAGCAGCCAATCAGTTTCTCTCCGCAAGTCGTCATCATCAGCATTCCAATAACATTTAACTGCTAATGCTATAGCGTCTATTGTACCAGGAAAATTGTCGTATCGTATGTGGTACGCATCAAGCGTATTCAGTAAGTGCTGCAGTTGACTCAACTTAGGCTTTTCTTGGTCAAACAGAGCGTCAGCTAGAAGAGATGCTGGTAATTGAGATTTTATACGGTTACGTTCATCAAAAGTGAAAGAATACTCTTTCAGGGTATCAAAATCAGTCAAAAACTTTTCCCAAACTGCCTGACTCGGTTTAATATTAGCGAGCAAGTCACGTATCATTACTGCATGCAATCCTTCTCGGCATTCTGACTCAGGGGCACTTCCATCCAAACCCAATCCGTGGCTCCAATCTAAGAGCTTTGCCCAAAGCTCACTCGGTAAACGCCATACAAACGCTCGCTTCACCAGACTCCTAACTATAGCAGCGCGTATATGAACGGGCTCATTCTTGTAATGCGATAGAAGGTCCAACAAGGAGACCAAATCCTCCGTCCGCCCACCAGTCTTGCTAACAAGTACGAGAAGCATATACTGCCGATTTTTCGGAGAACTTTCCGCTCTCAATTGTTTTTGAAGTTCTTTGTAAGTATGTTTGTAATTGGAGAATCGATATTTATCAAAAAGCTGGTCTAGTAATGATTGACAAATTGGCCGCTTTTTGCATTTCCTTTTTTTTATAAAGGCACACTTGAGAGACACGTCATCAGCGCAAAGCAAAGTGTAGCCGTCGTCGCAATATATGTCAGTTGTTCCCTGATCTTCAAAAAGGCTTGTCTGGGGAATATTTAATTCCGGCACAGTCGGTATGGAATATGGCCAATCTTTTAAAATAGGGCCAAATGCTTTATCAACAAACACCAATTTTTTAAACGCCGTTCTCTCTACTTCACTCAGGCGTTTTATTAGATGCTCCACGTTTTGGTACGAGAACCATGATGTTAAAAAGTCAGCTCTCGCTAGTTTTAACACCAGGTCTTTAATTTCCTCAGAACTCAAGTGTCTTGCTACAGTTTTAATATCTAAAAACCATGTGCTGTACAACTCTGGCTTAGACAAAACCCTGTTTTTGTGATTTTTTAATATATATTTCGAAACATCGGCATTCAATGTACCGAATTCTTTTTTATAGAAGTTTTCTAATATGTAGAAAAATATATTAGCGTCAGATTTCAATAGATACTTAATATTCCCTACAAACTCTGATTCATTTTCAATATAGTATTTTAAAAGCTTTTGATCATGCTTCAAATTGTCGTAATAAATCTTCGTGATTTGCGGAATCTGTTCGCTGAGTATTTTTAACATTTTTGGTGTTATCTTAACCAATAGGCTACTAACTTCGCCCAATATAAATTCTTTGGAACAGTGCCGAAGAAATTTGGCAGCTATATTGAAATTTCGGTCTTTATAAAACTGATAAAACTCTCTGCATCTTTGTGGATCGCGTAAATGCAAATGGATCCAGTGTCTCAGTTTGTTCGACGCTGGCATTGTCATTTGAGGAAAGAGTTCATTTTCTAAGAAATTCGGGTTGATTATGTTCTCATGTTCTGGATCAAGAAGCCAAACGTTTTTTAACGCTCTGCTTACATACAGCATGTCATCTTGTTTCAAAGTGTCAATTATGTAGTCTACGTTCTTTTGTTTTAACGCAAGATCTATTTTGAAGATTCGGTCTATAGGCGATTCTTCTAAATGCGTTTGGATGGGCAATGGTGTATTTTGGAGGAATGCATTGTGGACTAAGGTGTTGAGACAGCGGTGCCGATCTCCTAGGTTTCCGGACAATTTGATTGCAGGAGTCATCTGGAAATAAGAATATTTAATAAGCGTTTCTCTTCCACGTCAATCTGTGTGGTATAGGCTAAATATCAGGGTCTCAGGGTACAAAATATCGACTAGTCCAAGCTTCTGATCTGACAACTACCGAGTTGAATCAAGAATGTGAAATTAAACCTTTTCGTATCTGGATATAAATCCAATTTCTTAGTAAATTGTTATTATCCTTATGCTTGTATTGGCAACATGATATACATGGTAAGTAGGCATCAAATTATGGAAACATCGCGATAAAGTACTTCTGAAAACCAAAGGTATCTGACAACTTATACTTATAGGTACTTATTTTTTATATTACCGCGAACTACGAAATCCGCAAATTTCGAGGATTTGTTTCGTGTACCTATTTACTCCCTATTTTTATTTGTATTTGTATCCGATTTTTGAATTACAACCGATCGATTTAGCTTGTACCACTACAATGAAAATATTAGCCATAATTCTTCACTTTGAAAAGACGAAATAATGACCGCTATTTTTGGACAAAAGGCAAAAATTACTTAACACGCATTTAAATAAGTTTACTATTTAGGTACCACTAATTTCGATTGCATAAATCTGATTGACTGAGTCCCACTGAAGCAAAGTCATCCAAATAATAAAACTAATAAATTCCCGTTCTCCTGGTAAGTAGTTACGTAGTAAAATAGTGCAATTAAACGGCAAAATCTAAAATAATTGACTACACTAGTATGTACTGGAATATCTCTTAAAGTTTACCTGGAGTCTTAGTCTGATAAACGCCACGAAATAATCTTCTAATGCAGCGCTATGCACAGATAACAAGATTCTATAAATAGGAATAACAAAACACAAGCACGTCACATCACACATAGAGGTCGACGTCTAGATTTTTGGGTGGAAACAAAATGAGATCATCCTAAAGCGCGGTATATACTCTGCACAACTTGTGTTGCCGTGATTTGTTGTAGTCGCGACTGGTAACAACTAAGACTAAACCTTTACCGGTATGTATTACTATCGATGTTTTCAGATGGTCAAATATTTCTTATTAAAATATAAAATTTTAATAAAATAAAAAAACATTTTCTTACAAACATTTATTGAGAAAACATAAGAGTAAAATATTTGTAATGTTCATAATATACCTATGTAAGGTAATAGGGTAAGGCCGCGGATTTTGACGAATGTGACACAGACATAACATAAAAAAAAATACGTTACGTTACCATAAAACGCAACGAAAGTTACTATAAAGCTCAGCTCATACTGGTATGAACTCTGATTAAATAAAGGTCGTAAAAAAAACATTTTTTTATCACTACATAGTTGTTTTAATCAGATATAATAATCAACCCATATAATGTAATTTCTCATACTTAGTAATTACTTAAATTAACAGTATTTATAAATGTTTAAATGCCATAATCTTTGGAACTAAATAAACTAAATAAATCACCATAAATGCTTTAATGGAAATTGAACTGTTTTTAATTAACACTATTAAACGCGTTAATAATTATACTGTATTTCATTAGCCCTAGGGGGTAAAATTACCCACTGGAAAAAGCTAATTACCTAAAAAAACGCAAATCAAAATACCTAAACAATAAAATTATTTGATGTGTTTCGCAAACACTTGTTACTTAATGCTGTCATTCAAAATCTAATAAAACTCATTGAAATTAGTAAATTTCTGTGTGCACTTCCCTTTACCACATATTTTCGTTACGTAACATAAAAAATACGTTACGTTTTGTAAAAATGTAACGTATTCGTAACATAAGTGTAACGTATTCGTAACATTAGTGTAACGTATACAGTCGCCTCTCGTTAATTCGAAACTCGAAGGACCTATCCAAATATTACGATTTATCGAGAGTTTGAAATATCAAATGGTCGGAAATATTCGGGAGAAAAAATGAAAGTACAAGGTGTTAAGTAATAATCAACTATTATTTATTAAATGCATTTTTTTTTCACTTTTCTTCCCACCTACTTCCACTTTTTCGATTAAGGACTCATAACTAACGTAAACTTTTAATCTGTACACATAACCAACGGAAAAGTAACTTAACTGAGTAGCAAACAAATAAGGTAATTAACAACAAATGCTCGTGCAACTTTTCTAAAATGTAAGGCATGTACTTGTCTTTAATCTCATAACTTTGAATTGTCGAATGTTTGACGCCCACGAGTTCGAATTAACGCGTGGTTTTGTTGTGTAGCTATTACTTTTTTGTTTGAATTACCAAGTGTTTAAAAATGTATTGATTTTTTTCGAAATAGCAAGAGATCTTCTAGGGAACTCATGATAACTTCGAATTATAGAGAGGTTCGAATTATCGCAGGTTTGAAATAACGAAAGTCGACTGTATTTGAAAAAAGGTTGATTATCTTGGTAAATAATTGCAATCTCAACATAATAATACATGCTACTGACGTTTGAAACTAAACCCTTTCGTATGAAAAAACAGCCGTTTAATAATAATCACTACTTACCGTAAAAATCACACTACCACTTTAGACGTTTTTTACTAAATCTTTCGCCGCGTGCACTGTGACAACCACATGAATGTAGGATTAATATGGATTTGACAACGTTATAATAATAGCAAGAACGAAAGGGATGGTCTTATGAAACTTTTTACTAGTGGAAGTGAAAAGGAACGATAATCGTCCGTCCTTATCACTGTGCCACTATTTTTTGTGTGTGTGTGCATTAGATGCTAAATGTAAGTGCCAGACAAATGCGTTGAATACGTCACTAAGTGCCTGTGTGGCACTTTCTTCTTAGTAGTAAGTGACTATGTCTATCCCTCTTAGTGGCACACTATGTGCGGCCCCTCGGACAACCATTTGTTAACGAATTAATGGGAGTGAGTGTGCCTATGGGTGTTGCCCTACTAGAATAAGAGTTCCTAGTGTCGATAAACAAATTTCTACCAAATACGACCTTAAAAAAGCGTTACGAAAGTATCGTAACGAAAAATTGGAATTGGTGACCCAAAAAGTAAAGGGTAAGAAAACAGTAAAATTGTTCACATATCATAAGTCCTTAATGAACGAAGCAATCGTTTATCATTCTAATTTGGTTTAAAATCAAACATTTAATGCTGACAAGTCTAATAATATGAAAAAAAAAGGTTTTAAGTACTCGTAGTCGAAAAAATTACTCGACTTACGTTACGTTTTTGGCAGAAATATTTACTTCTTAATTTTAAATAAAGAGCTAAATTAGCTATTTCATTTGATTACATGTAACTGAGCATAGGGGAATATTTTTAAATTGATCAGAGTTCTCTAGATGTTATCAGTTTTGTTTTATGAGCAAGACAAATTTTAAGCTCCGAATTCGTCAAAATCCGCGGCCTTACCCAATATGTAACAAGGTTTATAGATTTGCATGATTAACTTATAAGTATAGCACCATATACACTTCACGGTGCCCATGAGGAAGGGGAAAAAAATCAACCGCGGATTTCTGACCAAATTTGAAGTTAAAAATGTCATATGTAGTTTTCTGGATTGAGTCTATTTTAAGAGAAAATTATATTTTTTCCTAAAACCGTTTTAGCCCGTTACGCTATGATAAACGCATTTTCGGAAATGATTTTGTTACCATGTTGTCTTAGTCCTGTCACACTTAATTGACACAGACATCAAATGAACAAACAAAATTTTTAATTACCTACCTAGCAAATAAAAAAAAAAACTTTTGAAGTGCATTTTTCGCGATAGTTTCATTAATAAAATCTTTTTTTGTGTATTGAAGCATTCAAAACATCAAAAAAAAAATTTTTTTTTGCAGATTTGACCAAAACTCACGTAACATTTTTTGCTTCTTTTAGTCTCAGGAATATGCTGTTAAATTTTTTCCCTTTCCTCACGGGCACCTTGTATACCTAAGTTATCTCATTAACATACGCATAATTAAGTAGTTTTGTTTTAGTACAGTTTATTCAATATCAACACCAAAACGCAATTCAATGATTTCGCTTTCATTACATTTTTTCAAAATTTCGTTGACGTTTTCGCTTTTTATGGGAGTGAGTGTGCCTATGGGTGTTGCCCTACTAGAATAAGAGTTCCTAGTTGCGATAAACAAATTTCTACCAACATTGGCTTAAATATGACCTTAAAAAGGCGTTACGAAAGTATCGTAACGAAAAATTGGAATTGGTGACCCAAAAAGTAAAGGGTAAGAAAACAGTAAAATTGTTCACATATCATAAGTCCTTAATGAACGAAGCAATCGTTTATCATTCTAATTTGGTTTAAAATCAAACATTTAATGCTGACAAGTCTAATAATATGAAAAAAAAAGGTTTTAAGTACTCGTAGTCGAAAAAATTACTCGACTTACGTTACGTTTTTGGCAGAAATATTTACTTCTTAATTTTAAATATAGAGCTAAATTAGCTATTTCATTTGATTACATGTAACTGAGCATAGGGGAATATTTTTAAATTGATCAGAGTTCTCTAGATGTTATCAGTTTTGTTTTATGAGCAAGACAAATTTTAAGCTCCGAATTCGTCAAAATCCGCGGCCTTACCCAATATGTAACAAGGTTTATAGATTTGCATGATTAACTTATAAGTATAGCACCATATACACTACACGGTGCCCATGAGGAAGGGGAAAAAAATCAACCGCGGATTTCTGACCAAATTTGAAGTTAAAAATGTCATATGTAGTTTTCTGGATTGAGTCTATTTTAAGAGAAAATTATATTTTTTCCTAAAACCGTTTTAGCCCGTTACGCTATGATAAACGCATTTTAGGAAATGATTTTGTTACCATGTTGTCTTAGTCCTGTCACACTTAATTGACACATACATCAAATGAACAAACAAAATGTTTAATTACCTACCTAGCAAATAAAAAAAAAACTTTTGAAGTGCATTTTTCGCGATAGTTTCATTAATAAAATCTTTTTTTGTGTATTGAAGCATTCAAAACATCAAAAAAAAAAATTTTTTTTTGCAGATTTGACCAAAACTCACGTAACATTTTTTGTTGCTTTTAGTCTCAGGAATATGCTGTTAAAATTTTTCCCTTTCCTCACGGGCACCTTGTATACCTAAGTTATCTCATTAACATACGCATAATTAAGTAGTTTTGTTTTAGTACAGTTTATTCAATATCAAGACCAAAACGCAATTCAATGATTTCGCTTTCTTTACATTTTTTCAAAATTTCGTTGACGTTTTCGCTTTTTAATCGACCACGAAATTCATAAAAAGCGTATTTGCCGACTAGGCCTGCAGCCACCGACTTATTCGACAGTAGTTCATTCAAGAATGCCATTGTGAACATTTCCACACTGTCATCCAAAGATCGACAAAAATATTTATTGAAATAATCGACAAGGTCTGGCGCATACAACTGTGTTATAGTGGGAAAATATTTACGTTTCAGCTCTTCTATTTCATTGCCAACAAACTTGCCAAAAACTGTCCCCAACATACGTGCTCCTTCAAGTTTCTCCGCTTCCTTTGAAAATAACTCCGGCTTCTGCTTAATGCAGTGTCTGACGGTTTTAAAATAAAGCGTAGTTAAATGCACTGCCACGTACTTGTCAAACCATTTCTCAATGGGCAGAAAACTTTGCATCCACTCCGTGATTCTCTCAAAGACATGCAGACACGAGACGTACTTGATATTGAAAAAAGCTTTATTGTATCGAAGATAAAACAGAAAGTTGTCTAAGAAAAAAATATCAGTTCTGTGTTGAGGAGACATCTGTTTCCAGGAGTGCTCAAGCCAATTAAGAAATGGTAATCCAATGATGCTAAGTCTTTTCTCTAACATTTCTTCAGTAGTGCTAAGAACTAAGAATCTGGCAACAATTTGTATGATTGATCCAGTATAGTTCCTTATATTATAATCTAAGAATACCACATTATTGCCACCCTTTCTGGTATCATCATCTTTGAAAAAATCATCTTTCGCGGCGTAAATGTATTGCTCGTCTAAATCGTGAACGATAGCAGGAATTTTAGAAAAAGCAGCCAATTCCATGTCATTTGCATTCTTTTTGCAGGCCAAGTAAACAAGGAAGCAATATTCGGCTTTGATAGCTGTCGGCACTGTTTCTGTATGTACGTATTCACGCAATTGCCGAGAATCTGCTTCAAAAATGCGAGACTTCACCATTTCCCAAACGGTTAGATCTGATTTATCTCCCTCACGGCGGAAATATCGCAATACCGCTTGGAGCGCCGCGCCAGGTCTATTAGAAACAAACTGCCTGAATACCTCACGTTCTTTATTCACACGTTTCGCTAGAACCAACGCTAGTCGTAATGTGCGTCGCCAAGACAAAGACTGATGAAGATACTCTTCCACATCAGTTTTTCTACACGTTGCTACGATGTTGGCTACAGCTTTAGCTCCTGCTTTATGCCATCCGAAGGAATTCAAGTCAACCGCCGGTCTGACAAGGTGTAAGTTAGCCCTTAACGCGGCGGCAAATAGCCTCTTAGGCGTTTTGGAGGGCGCTGCATCAAAAGTTTCTAGAAGAGTTAAAAACGTTGAACCAGAAAGTAGGGCAAGGTGCTTGGCTAGCGTTTGATGACTTTGTGGTTCAGTTTTATCTTCATATGCCTCGGTAAAGCTCCTAGCTCCTTGCTCTAGTACTGCAAGGTATCGTGCTCCCAACCCATCTTTCTCCGTGAAGTAAAGCGCTAACTTACGGAGAAACTTTTCATGTTTCAAACCGCTCCCTTGGATAAGTTTTTCGAATTTCTCAGTGTTGTCAAGAATGGAGATATCATGGCGCAGTGCATTTACATACGAATCATCTGTCTGATTCATTTCAAAGAATTCTTGTATCAGACGTTGCCGTGCTACTCTAGCGTCATAAACTTTTCTAAGCATCCATTCGGTTTCTCTCCGCAAGTCGTTATTATCATCATTCCAATAACATTTAACTGCTAATGCTATGGCGTCCACTGTCCCAGGAAAATTGTCGTACCGTATGTGGTATGCATCAAGTGTATTTAGTAAGTACTGTAGTCGACACAACTTGGGTTTTTCTTGATCAGACAGGACATCAGCTAGAAGTAATGCTGGCAATTGAGATTTTAAATGGTTACGTTCATCAACAGTGAAAGAATACTCTTTCAGGGTATCAAAATCAGTTAAAAACTTTTCCCAAACTGCCTGACTCGGTTTAAGATTGGCGAGCAAGTCACGTATCACTACTGCATGCAATCCTTCGCGACATTCTGCCTCAGGGGTACTTCCATCTAAGCCTAAACCGTGGCTCCACTCCAAGAGTCTTGCCCAAAGCTCACTCGGCAAACGCCATACAAACGCTCGCTTTACCAGACTCCTAACTATAGCAGCGCGTATATGAACGGGCTCGTTCTTGTAATGCGATAGAAGGTCCAACAAGGAGATCAAATCCTCCGTCCGCCCGCCAGTCTTACTCACAAGCACGAGAAGCATGTACTGACGGTTTTGTGAAGAACTTTCACCTTTCAATTGTTTGGATAGTTCATTATAGGTTTTTTTATAATTAGAAAACCGATATTTGTCAAAGAGCTGGTCCAGAAGGGTTGTACATGGCCGATCGCATTTTTTCAGAAATCTTTCTCGCAAAGACATTGCACATGGAGCATAACTTCGGGAATATAAGCCATGATATCTGTGTACTAATTCGTGATCTTCAAAAAGGCTGGTTTGAGGAGTTTTTAATTCAGGCGGATTCGGTATTTGATACGGCCATTCTTTTACTGTAGGTCCGAAATCTTTATCAACAAATACCATTTTCTTAAAAGCTGATCTTTCCTCTGCACCCAGCCGTTTTATTAGAGGCTCTACGTTTTGGTACGAGAACCATGATTTTAAGTATTCTGCTCTCGCTAGCTTTAGCACTAGATCTTTTATTTCCTCTGAACTCAAATTACTTGCCAATGTTTTCATGTCAAAGAACCATACGCTATACAACTCTGGTTTAGTCAAAAATCTGCCTTTATGATTTTTTAATATATATTTCGTAATATCATCATTTAGCTTATCAAATTTCCCATACACGAAGTAGTTCTCCAGTATGTAGAAAAATATATCAGCATCGGATTTCAAAACATATTTCACACCGGTGAAAAACTTTGAATCGTTTCTAAGATAATATTTCACAAGCGTTTGATTATTCTTCATGCAGTCGTAATAAATCTTTGTAATTTGTGGGACCTTTTCACTGAGTCGTTTTAAAATCTTTGGCGTAATTTTATCCAATATGCTATTGATTTCACCAAGTATATATTCTTTAGAACAATGCCAAAGAAAAACAGCTATATCAAAATTCTTGTCTTTATAAAACTGATAGAATTCTATGCATCTTTCAGGATCCCGTAAATGCGTTTGGACCCAATGTATCATCTTGTTAGACGCTAGCAAAGTCATTTGAGGAAAGAGATCGTTTTCTAAGAAACTTGGGTTGATTATATTCACATGTTCAAGAAGCCAAACGGCTTTTAACGCTCTGCTGACATACAGCATGTCATCTTGTTTCAGAGTGTCAATGATGTAGTCTACTAGTGTTGGGTAGGACAGCAATTTAAAATGAGTTTGTATGTGTACATCATTTCCAAAAATTTTATGGGACATTATCTTGCATCAAATGAAGTGAGGTACTAATATATTTCCAGCAACCATAGTACCATCGGCAAGAAAAAAAATGGTATACAATATTAATATAACTGCATGTATGCCTATCTGAGAAATATGAATGATTAATTTTCAAATGAACTGCATTATTTAAGTGTGTTACTCAAAATAAAATTTATAAGAAATGTTAACAAAAGAAATGTTAAGAAAGGTTACATTTGTATCAATGTTCATACAAGGAAGGGATCCCTTCAAGTGAATCATAGCTTTATGGCAACTTAATTGAATGCTTATATAAAATTGGTTGAAATTATACATATTATTGGCTATTTTTATTACATTCTGCCCATATCCACACTTCACAAAGGAATATTTCTTTAATAGTTGCTATACTTGCTATTTATGAAAATAGTAGGCAGAAGTTCATTCTCCAAAAGTTTTAATTACAATAAGGCCTCGACGTTAAATATACCGATCAAACAACACTATGATTTTATTATATATTTATTTTCAAAACTACAATTTATGTACATAGATTAAATCTAACTAATCTACTTAACCTAACCTATATCTAAGATTGGCCCTTGTGGCATTGTACCGAGGATGCTCGCGGCATTTCCTCGCTGTATCGCAATACTGATGCGTTGTGCGAGGAAGTCGCCAGCTCTATTGTAAAGAAACCAAAAATCACATACACATCTTACGTGGAATTTTCACTAATTTTTTCTTGCAAACCACTTTATGGCCTGCCGCTGGAACCGCTGGTACTTTTTCAAGCAGTATTATTTACACAATATTTTAACTAATTCACAAAACAAATATCTAAACATCACAAGCAATTTTGCATTGAATTTCGGAGCTCGCCGATTCATGTAACATAGGTTATTTTCATGTTTTGTTTTGTTCTGTCAAACAGTAGTACGTGTTTACGAAGTGCGTTAAAACCAAATTAAATGCACATCACACAAAAAACGTAAATATTTTTTTAGTAAAGTGTCAATTTATTGAATTAGATAACTGTTTTTTAAACCTATTTAATTAATACTTCACAAATAGACGATTCTCATATTTTTTATACCACTTTTTGTCGCATTTAAAAATTTGCCTTTTAAAATTTTACTCAAACAAACTTTGTAAACGCAATCTTTCACCGGTGACGGCGGTGACGTAACGTGAAGTGTCAAACTACTAGATTGTCAGTCTCAGTCAGTCTAGATTTCACACACAGAGATAAAAAGAGTTACGCTGGTGGTTTTTAAGCTAATGTCATGACATGGGGCCCATGTTGTGACAATGGATCAATGACTCATGCTGAATACAAAACAAACGTTCCATCAGTCTCGATGTTTTAAGTGTTGTGATAGTATTGTCAGTTCTAACGTCAATGTTGGTGAAGCGTGTAAAAAGTAACAATGTATTTTAATGGTATTTTATGAAAGATGTTGCATGACGAGAAGTGCTTGTGATGATTCTTGATTACGGAAGCCGCGGTAGAAAATGTAATATGTGTATCCTTGTAGGATTGTAGTGCGTCAACGGCTGAAAGTGTTTGTCGTTAGACTTAATAGCAAGAATGCCGTGCATCAAATTTGGTATTTGTAGGATTATTGTGTGTGAAAATAGTGAATGACTGAATGTTTTTGTGATCAGATTTATGAGGATGAATGCTGAGTGCGGGACTAAATGTGGTATTTGTAGGCTGAGATTTCTGCATGGTGGAATGTTGATGGAACTTATGGACAAAATTTAATGTATTTGTGGTGACTGGTATTGTGATTTGTCATGAGTACATGGAAGTGATTAGAGGATTGATGTATGACAATTTTCCTGTATGAAGTACTGCAACAATCTGACAGAATGAGCACATCAAATGAAATACATCACAAGTGAGTTGCACAACACTATAGTCTACGTTCTTTTGTTTATTTGCAAGGTCTATTTTAAAAAGCCGTTCTATTGCTAGTACTTCAGGGAATGTTTGAATAGGCACAAGTTTGTTGTTGAGGTAAGCATCGTGAACTAAGGCGTTGAAGCAGCGATGCCGCTCTCCTAGGGTCCCGGACAATCGGATTGCAGAGGTCATCTGAAAATATAAGTATTTCATGTTACTTTTTCATCCAAAATTATACAATACAATACAATACTCTTTATTGCACACCTCGTAACATAAAAAAGAAGATAACAAAAAAGTCGAATCTTAAAAGTAGAGGTAACACAACAGGCGGTCTTATCGCTAAAGAGCGATCTCTTCCAGACAACCTTTGGGCAATGAAACAATGCAACCAGTAAAAAAACAGTAGGTGATGCAAGACATGAAATAAGGAAAATGAATAAACAAGTTTATTAATTACGACACGTTAATAAATATACACATATAAGTAAATATAATAAACTTACATATACTTATATAAATAGATATATACATATATATATACAGATGACAGGATGGAATTACAACAATAGCATATCATGGGAGAGTCAGATAGTATTCCTTAAGATGCGCCTTGAAGGTGGCAAGAGATTGAGCTCGCCTTATGTCAACAGGCAGGGAATTCCAAAGTCTAATAGCCTGGAAAGTAAAAGAACAATTGTAAAATTTTGAAGAGGAAGATGGAACGTTAAGAAGATACTTTTGAGAAGCTCTAGCAGATTTTAAAAAACTGAAACGATCTTTGAGGTAGCGGGGAGTAGCAGGATTAAATAAAATGTTGTATAACAGAGATAAAACGCGAGCGTTACGACGAAGACGAATGGGAAGCCACTTGAGCTGAGAGCGAAACTCGGAAACATGATCATATTTGCGTAACCCAAATATGAATCGTATAGACATATTTTGAATACGCTCAAGTTTACTCAGCTGATCCTCTGTGAGCTCGAGGTAGGAAACATCAGCATAGTCCAAAATAGGATGCAGCAGGGTCTGAGCGAGCGCAATTTTGGTCGGAATGGGGAGAAAGTTACGGAGCCTTCTTAAATAACTAATAGAACCAAACATTTTCCTACTGACTTCGCTCACTTGAGGTACCCAAGATAATGTTCGGTCCATAATAATGCCCAGATTTTTCACTTGGTGGGAGTAAGGAATACGGACACCATCAAACCAAATGGGGGCTAGGTTACCGAAGTCAACTCTGGAAATCATGGATGAACTACCAATTACAATAACTTGGGTCTTAGCGGGATTTACACGAAGCCCGAAATTACGGCTCCAGTTACGTATACTAATCAGGTCGTTATTCATCGTGGCAATTACATTCGGAAGACTACTAACATCACCCTGTACATAAATTTGAAGATCGTCAGCATAAAGGTGATAATGAGATGAAAGATTATGAGTGATAGAATTAATAAAGACTGAGAAAAGCAATGGAGATAACACGCCGCCCTGTGGAACACCGGCTTGCGTGCTACACCAGGAAGAACGGAAATCATCCACCTTTATCAGCTGCCGACGACCACTGAGATAGCTACGAAACCAATCTATTACCGCAGGAGATATGTTGAGAGGACGCAGCACTCCAAGTAGAATGTCAAAGTCAACGGTATTGAAAGCATTGCTAAAATCTAACAATGTCAATACCGTTAGCTTCCGATCATTCATTCCAGCCCGAATGTCGTCAGTAATCTTGATGAGAGCGGTAGTCGTACTATGACCGGAACGGAAACCAGACTGGAATGGATTAAGGAGATCATTTTTATTTAGGAAGGATGTCAGCTGCTGGTGAACGAGGCGCTCAAGTACTTTCGAGAGAAAAGGAAGGATAGAGATAGGTCGGTATTCGGAGAATGAGGAAGGATTAGGTTTCTTAGGAATTGGAATTATATGGGCATCCTTCCATAGTGTAGGGAAGGTATTCGACGAGATAGATTTATTAAGGATACATGTGATGACGGGAACAAGCAGGTCAAGGAGAGGGAGAATCATGTTACGGCTAACGCAATCAACACCAACGGCATTCGACGTAATGGATACTATACACCTTCTAACATCACTGTCAGTAAAAGAAGAGAAAGAAAACGGAAAAGAGTCTGGAGTGGTAAGAGAGGACAGATATTGCAGTGTGTTGAACTTAGCAGAGCCACCAAATGGGACAGAAGTGGAGAAATAAATAATAATTTATAATAATTTTAATAATTAATTTAATTTATAATATTTTTAATTTTTATAATAATTTGTCAGCCTCTGTAGCCTAGTTGGTAGTGACCCTGCCTACGAAGCTGGAGGTTCCGGGTTCGAATCCCGGCGAGGGCATTCTTTGTGTATTTATTTATCACAAATGTTTGTTCCTTGGTCATGGCTGTGTATGTATCTAAGTATCTATACGTATCTATCTATTATATATATCGTCGCCTGGTACCCACAACACAAGCCTTAATTGAGCTTACCGTGGGACTAGGTTGATTTGTGTAAGATGTCCCAAGATATTTATTATTATTATTATTATTTTATTAATGCTGATTAAGCTGCTCGAAATCTACATCTTTAGAGTACGGATTCAGTTGCGACTTACCAACTCCAAGCGACTTAAGAAACTTCCATACTTTTGCAGGGTCTCCATTCTCCACTGATTGATGAATATGGCGCCTTTGAGCATCGCGACAAACAGTGCTACAGCGATTGCGTAATGTGTGATAGCGAGTTTTATTTAAGTCGGAGGGATTACCTTTATACCTAGCCCTGGCTACATTTTTCTTATTAAGTAAGGCCTTAATGTCCTCAGTGAGCCAAGGAGCAGGAAAATGTTTAATTTTAACCGAGTGGACTGGGGCATGAATATCAAACAATTGAATCAAAAGGGAGTTAAAAATTGATACTTGCTCATCAACAGTATTAGCACAAGAAATGACACCCCAGTCTAGTTTAGCTGCATCAGTACGAAGTTTATCCACATCCATACGACCAAAACTGCGCTGAAGTAGGACTTTAGCCTTAGGCTTGGGGGGTTTAATTTTATACGACAGAAATATCAAGTCATGGTAGGAAAATGCATCTGCGGATAATTGACCATGGTTCGCGACTAATGAAGTAGAAGAAGTGAGAGCAAGGTCTAGAAGTGAGGGAGTAGAGTTTGGGAAATGATGCGTAGCATCCGAAGGGAGAATGTTGAGCTGGCAGGCATGCGCCAAGGATTTCAAATTTCGAGCGCGATGGTCATCTTTTAAAAGGCATGTGTTAAAATCACCCATAATGATGTGATGATCAAAGGATGGTAAAATATCTTCAAGGAGCTTCTCTAGGGTCGGAAAGTAGTTGACGTGAAGGGAAGGAGAATAAAATACCCCGAGAAGAACTTTAGTAAAAGAAAGAGAAATTTCAAGAAAAAGATATTCTGCAGTATCAGAGGTAGGAGATTGACAGGATATGGAGACAATAGAATAGGGTATATACGAGCGAAGATAGATAGCAACTCCACCGCCACCTCTTCCGACGCGATCGTTACGGATTAGATGGAAACCAGGCAAAGAGTAAGACGTGGAAGGGAGGCATGGCTTAAGCCAAGATTCTGATACCAGCACTGCATGAACATTACGTGAATCAAAGGCAGAAATGAAGTCAGGATAGTGCGCTGGTATGCTCTGTGCGTTTATGTGAACAACATTAAAATTAGTACTAGAATGCTCAAATTCCGAATTAAGCAACTCATGAAGTGATGGTGGCAAGCTCCCAAAACTGTCATCAGAAGAAACACCATCCGAAGAACAGGACACATAATTGTCGTCACTCCCACTGTCATTGCTATAGCTAAACAAGTTCATAAATACAATACAATAAATACTATAATTTATATTTTAAACTACTCAGAATATTGTTTTTTCCTACTTAATATTACTAACATTACCCACCAGCGAAAATGGAAGAAACCGTAACAGAAAAGAAGCAAATTAATTAATATTAATCTAATGAGGGTTTTTGATACTTTTTCCGCCGCTATGGGGAGGTGAGATGGCAGCACTGAGCCGACCGTTTTACGAACTGTCAAAATAAATACGCGCATTTAATTTTCAACATATTTATAGGTTTATTTATTCTGAAAACGATTACTTTAGGCATATTGTTACCTAAAATAAATAAATAAAATAGTTCCAAGTCAATTCTCATGAAATTAACAAAGTTAAAGTAATTATTTTTAATACCAGTGACTTTGCGTGCCTGTTTTATAGCTCCGTCTTCAGTTCGATGACCGTGTAATAGTCGTAATCCATTACAAAATCAATTCTCTTCCAAATAAAATAGAATTTCAATATTTTAGGCCCAAGTGCCTATGAATAGTATGAATCTGACAGTTGTCGAGACCAGGAACGTACGAAGCGCCGCCTGGTGGCAGAAAAATTATCGAAAACCCTCATTACACTACGGAAACAATTTTTAACCCCTCGTATGCTTAGGCACGGATCCGTGCGTGGGAATTTCAATTTATTGTTTTAAGTGTCAAGGTCACTTTTTCAGTAACCTAACTTGACAGGCCGCATACGAGGGGTTAAGAGCAGTTTATAAAGCAACAAACAACAAAAACGAAACGTAATAATTTTACAGGTGGCAACACTAGGCTGCTTCCGCCAAACTGACAGTGACACGATCGAGATTCTAACTAAATGTCACAGAAACAAAACATTACATATTATTCTACACGATACAACAAGAAAAATAATAAAAAGGGTAGAAATATAAAAGTGCTACACGACCGAATTAAAGAGGCAAACATATACCTACTATAACACGAACACAAGAAGAAGCATAAAACGGGGTTCTCACAGAAAGGGGAGGACGAACTACGTGCGGGGCTTAGTGATTTCCCTCCTCGGCCTTTGCCGCAGTGTCTCAGCTTGAGTAGCAGTCGGTACATTACTAGACGCCGGGGTGTCAGCCTGCCCTTGGTCAGCTACAGCAGTCGCGAACAGGGCCCTCACCTCGGCAATTGTGTTAACGCGACGGCGCACGCCGTCCTTTCCCAACACAATCACGTCGCCGTTCCAGGTCCAGCAGCTACGCATCCCAAACTTCTCACGAGCGAACATAAATGCAGTATGACGCGGCTTCGTTAAGAATTCACCAAGTGTCACACCAGTGCCCTTCAGTTCTACTTTACTGAACCACACATCATCCCGGACAGCAATATCCCTGAACTTGATTAGTATGGCCCGAGCCTTCCTGCTACTTCCACTGCGACCACCCAGCCGATGACAGCGCTCAATGTCTGTAACTTTTAGACCACCACGGACGGCCTGCAGCTTGCCAACCACCACTGCGGCAGTGTTCTCATTATCCGCCTCTGCAACACCATGCACCAACAACATCTTTCGGCGGGAACGCGTCTCTATGTGGTCCACCTGTCGCGTCACTATGTCAACCTGCCGCTGGAGGGTTTCAAGGGCCTTCAGAATGAAGTCCCTGAAGGAGTCGAATTTGGAGGACACAGCCGCTACTGTTGGATTAGTTGGTCCCGCCATGTTCAAATCCCTCCGGAATTCCGCCATCTGCCTCTCAAACATGTCGGCAAGTTCAGCAATAGAGCTTTTCATTGAACTTTCTTGTGACATTTCGTTTGCCAAAGTGAAGTGAACTATTACAGTGCAACTACTAAGTAAATTGACAGGAAACTGCTGGTAGGTGATGTAGTTTACTTAAACATTAAGAAATGGTGACTTTTGTGTCTAAAAATAGTTTAAATATATTTTAATTAATAAAAATTTGTGCTTGAGATGTTACTTAATTTTCTTCACCTACCCGAAAAAAAAAGAAAAAAAAATTATCTGATTAATGGATGATTTTATTTTAATAAGCAATAAGATAATAGAGGTATCGTATTAATCTATTGACTCATACTTTCATATGAATCATTTGAGGATCATGTTGGCTATAACGTTCAATTAGTAGCTACATTCGCTAAAGTCAACAATCTTTATTTGATATCAAGACTTAATCGTCTTCAGGTGTTGACCAAAGATAACGAATATGCTACAAAACCGCAGTGTTATTCTCTAAGGAAACCGCCTTGCTGTCAGCGCTGCGTCAGTGCTGCGGCAGCGTCGAGCCTAAAAATGGTATTCACTAATGTACTTTAAACGACACTAGTGCTCGGCGACGAATGCGGCGTGAGCTGGAACTACACTGCGTCGAGAGTTTGACGTTTAATGTATGAACTTCGTATTCTCTAACGAAAAACAGTGACGAACTCGACCACAACTTCGCTCACAGCCTCGATTCCTAATGTCAAATAAAACAGCTAGGATTTTAGACAAGGCTGTCTCGATGTCGAGCTCGTTGACGAACGCAGCGTCGAATGTGTGAATAAGAGAATAGCATAGCAGAACTAGAGGTACTTACCTATACATTTTTGCCGTAGTTGTAGTAGTGAATGTAGCTAGTAGTGACCCTGCCTACGAAGCTGGGGGTTCTGGGTTTGAATCCCGACCAAGGCATTTATTGTGAGTGTGGAGGTGGAGCGCACTACGAAAACTACTCCACACCCGCGTTTGCGGCTTGGCGTCACGATTTGGTCACGAGTGAGGTGCGGAATTAAAATGTATGTTATATGTAGTAAAATAAAATAAGAAAAAAATTTTAGGAGGTCTCTAAATGTCTGCATACACGAATTTAACTTATCGCGAAAAACATTTTTCTTAAGCTTAAATGAAATTTTGACAATACGTTCCTATACCGTGCGCCAGTAAAAAACGAAAAAAATGTAAACCCTACATCAAAATGGACCCGGAAGTACAACGTTGCTGGTTATATTACTGAACTTGATATGTAATGGACATATTGTTGGCATGTAATCTACTCGAAGTACACGGTGTTACGTCAGCATTCCGAAAGATTTTAATGCTGGATTCCTGACCATATTTAGAGTCTTTAATGTTATATAAAATTTCCTGGATTCGGCTTGGTTTCAGAGATAATCAACCTTTTTTAACCGACTTCAAAAAAAGGAGGAGGTTCTCAATTCGACTGAATTTTTTTTTTTTTGTTGTATGTATGTTACCTGATATCTCCGAGAATAGTGAACCAATTCTAAAATTTCTTTTTGTGATCGAACGTGTATTACCCCGAGATGGTCCCATTGGCCCCAAGTTGGGGTCTGATGATGGGATCTTGGAGAAATCGAGGGATCTCTTCAAATGTTATAGGTACATGTATGGCGCTTTTGGTAATTTTCATTCATTTACAAGAATTTGCATTCAGAAAGTAGGATTTGAGGAAACCAATGATGGAAACAAATCGGGGATCTTTGAAAAATCGGTTGAAGTCGGTTTTTTAAATTTTTAATTTGGTGATTATTCGAAATAAGTTTTTTGACGTAACTCGTCATTTAACTTCTTTTGGATTACAACATTACCACAATGTGTTCTAATATTACCACACCTTTTGCCTGACAATCAAAAAATACGAATAGACTTGACGAAATACCCTCTACCTAAAAAAACAATTGAAATAAAATTTTAAACAAATTGTTGTTATGATAAAAAGTACTGGAAATGTTAAAAAGTATTCAAATCGGCCTAAAAAAAAGAAAAAATATTTTTTTTTTTTGGTGGAATTGACATTAGGTCACATAATATTTTTTGTTTATTTTGATGTCTAGAATGCATAGTTAAAATCTTTCGCAATGCTCGCGTATCATCGTGTATATCTATTAATGGTACATGAACCTACACTTCTGAGAAAATTAAACAAGGTTCTTGATGGAGCGTACGACATCGAGAAAATCACTTCGTAACAATCGTAACTTGTGAATTAATGTGAAATGTATCCTGTCAGTCGTAATTTTTGAAGTTTCGAAACACTGGGTGAAAGATAAGGAAAAATGGCACAACTCAGTGTACAAATAGAATACTACTACCAAAAAATGTTTTGGATAGTTAGATCGTTAGTTATCGATGCAAAATTGCTATTCCAAAAGGACGTAGGTACCTAAGCCCTGTAAATTTTATGTGAACATACGGCCTTTTATTTATTTTAATCAAAAACAAAATGTTTTTTTACAAAAGGAAAATAAAAATAGTAGATGCAAGCGCAGCTTCTGGGCTGTTATTTTGTATTAATTTTAATAAAACAAAAAGCCAGCTATGGGCTTTTTGGGCAGAAAGAAGCAGCGCTTGACACCTACAATTTTTATTTTTCTTTTGTAAAAAAAAATGTTTTATTCTGACATGCCGGTCAGTAGGTAAAACTGGCTGGAGAACCAACCCAAGCAAAACACTAACCGGTGCACGCAGTATTGTTTACTGTGTTAACTTGATAAATAACTGATTAAAATTTACCTCGAAACGCTTCGCAGCGCAGGTTCAGTACCCTCCGGTCGCTCCTGTGTTTTATTAGAAACAATTGCACAAGAATATCTGAATATTCCGAATTTGGGCGTATAAAATTATAATATCAGTGGGTGGAATGAATCACATCACGAACTAATGCAACCGCAACAACAAATGACAACACAACAATAAAATATTAAAAGCATGAGCGTGACGTCATCATAAAGCACAGGATACACAGCTCAACTTGCTCAGTTGCGGCAGTCCGCAAATATCATGTAAAATATAAACGCCAAGAATAATAAATTTATTACTGTCCCTGCATGTAGATGCCGAAATGTTTGCAGTTATATTACTTATATTCACAATCGTATACGTAATAGACGGTGTGTAACGGACCTTAAAGTTATCGTGCCGAACGTTCCCCCAACGCCTTCTTTTAGTGACGCCTCGTTTGGATGGATTCGTCGAATTGACATTTTGGAAACAAACTGTCTCTTCGAATCCGAACGATCCCAAGCAATTCTTTTGAATTTGATTTAAAATTACGTCCTGTTTGGATATTATTATAAATCATGGAGCCAGATGCTGGCGTTATATTATCAGCTTTCAAGTTTCTAACGAAGGACGACGAGCAAATTTGCAGGTTATGTTTGAGCCCTACGCCTCAATACACAAAATATATTCAAGATTCTGTGTGTTTGAAAAAGTCTTTCTATGAAGACACTGTTACTTATGCTGAAATGTTGGAAGAACTTGGTGTAAGTAGAATTTTCACACTACAAAATTAGTCTTAGTGGCAAATGCAAATGTTACGAAATTTATTAATTGAATGATTATTTATTCTTTAAAGGTCAGTGAAGAACCCGTACTGCCGCAAACGTTGTGTGATACCTGCGCTCGAGCCGTCACCAACGGTTATTTATTCAAAAAACTCCATGAACACTCTAAAGAACAATGGGATGCAGTGTTATCAAGCCTTAATAAAACAATAATACAAGCAGAAACAGTCAGTCCCTCAGTCAAAACCGCTTATATAGTACTTAGTGAGACTGGCAATTACATAGTCACAAGGAGAAAGGCACATTCACAGGATAAACAAACTGCTGCACTGAAATTGAACAAAATAATCAAGAGCAGATGTCGATATGTACACCGCAAAAAGACTTGTCTTATTTGTGAAGAGTGCGGCATGAAATTTAAAACACGAGTTCTCTTAGTAAGACACATGAAATCGCATAAAGCTAAGCCGATAAACTGCCCTCAATGCTTCAAAATGTTTTTAACACAATTACAGTTAACTGAACATGCCGAAAGGGTACACTATCCAAAGAAATTAAAATGTCCAAAGTGCAGAAAGATGTTCAGTACACAAAGAACTTTAAAAGCTCATGATAGACAAGAGCATGTTGCTGTTTTATGTAAGCTGTGCTTTGTGCAGTTTCCTTCTAGATCCTCATTGAAAGTACATCTAGACAAACATGACGTAATCAAATGTCCTCGCTGTAACAAGAGCTTCATAAATAAACAGACTTTCCGAACCCATGTCAAACAGTGCGGCAATGCTGATGCTAAAGTAGTAAGCTTCTTCTGTGATATTTGCGAGAAAGGCTATATTCGTAAAAATGCTCTACGCTCACATCTGAAAATAGACCATGGATTCGGTAAAGTGCTTTCTTGTAGTTGGTGTCAAAAGAAATTTGATGCTGCTAGTAGACTGAGAAATCACATAGTGAAGCACACAAGAGAACGTAATTTTAGCTGTGAACATTGTAATGGAAAGTTTGTTACTCAAGCGGCCCTAGTCTATCATACTCGCTTACATACTGGCGAGCGGCCATTTAAATGCGACCTTTGCGATGAAAGCTTCCTATCAGCATCTAGACGGATGGAGCATAAACGGAGAAAGCATTTTGGGCCTCAAATGGAATGCCCTGTGTGCCATGTTAAGTTTGTTTTAGGAAGTCAGTTGAAAAAGCATGTAGCTAGGCACTCGGACCCGCAAAGCAAGCTATATGTGCCTACCTTAGAGGCGAAACAAGACAGAAGATACGTAGTACGAAATGTACTTACACGAGTAAATTAGAACATTATGTAGTGTGTTTCTGAATCTGATATTGTAATATTATTTATCATTAATTCAATATAATGTTGAATGGCACTTGGCTTTTATACTTATAATTATAAGGACAAGGGTATAGTTTTGCATCAGATTACTTTTTGCTTAACTCTGTGTTGCACAAAAATCTTACAAAACAAAAACAAATAAAAGTGTAAAAACATTTTATTTATATAAATAATATACCTAATCATTTAATTAATCTGTACAATGTTATGTGAGAATTTTAAAGCTAAGTGCATCATGTCCCAAAATAGCCACAAAAATGGCTTTTCCAAAATGAACATGCACAACTCCTATGTGTCACACTTTTATAACCCCTCTAATTTCTGCTTTCATTACTCCAATCACTATCTTTCTCGTGGTGTCTCTTAATATGCATTCTCAAGAAATGTGGTGTAACAAATTTACGGGAACATATCTCACACATGAGCGTAGGCCCCACATGCTTATATTTAGTATGTTCAGCTCTAGCCGAAGCATTGACAAAAGTTTCATAACATAGTTCACATTTGTATGGCCTTTCCCCTGTATGCCTCCTAGTGTGGTATAACAGGGCCTCTTTTGATACAAAACGGTTCGGGCAAATGTTGCAAAGAAAGTTCTTTTCCTTAGTATGTGTCACCATGTGAACTTTTAAGTAGCTTGGCGCTGTAAATTTCTTATTGCAATGCGGGCATACATGAGGCTTTCCGTCGCCGTGTTCAAATTTATAGTGCACTCGGAGACCTCCAGATGTACTGTAGCTTTTCCCACATTCCTTACATGAATAAGGTCTATGAAGTTTGGTGCGAATCGGATGCGGATCTAAAAGCCCTTTTTGACACAAATCCACATGTTTTAAATAGAAATCTCTGGTAGCATAACTCTTTCCACATTTTGGGCATTTGCTTTTATTAAAATGCTTTTCCTCATGAGCTTTTAATTTGACAGATCCTTGACATGATTTGCCACACTCTTTGCATATGTGGATTTTATGTATCTTTGTGTGATGCTCGGTAAGAGCTTCTGCTGTGTTCCGATATTGTTTACATTCCGGGCATTTAAGTTTCTTACATAAATGATTAGATAATTCTTCATTATTCTGGAATGTTTGCCAGCATTTTTCACAGAGTATTTGATTATGACTTTTCTCACAGTGATTTTGATACTCATGAGAAGTTGAAAACACTTCAGAACATTCATCACAATTTATTTTTGTGTCCAATTCATTATTGGTTTTATTAATCTCTGCTGTGTCTTTACTCATTAATAATAATTCTGAACAATTTTCATCCACAACAATAAACATTGATT
>JALPQI010010980.1:0-32674 GCA_025490895.1 Thaumatotibia leucotreta
CTTACACGAATGACTTTCATACCCATATAATTCAAAACTTTAGGGTGTGACATGAAATCGCTTGAAAAGGACTGACTGGGTAAGTCCCACTTGGAACATGTCTGTCTACAGCCTCCCATCACCATAATATATTATGAGATTTATGAGCAGTCACTTTAGGTATATCAAATGTTCTGAGGGCTCTACCCTAGAAGACTTTACGAAGGCGATCCTGAGGAATAAGGGATGCCAATTCATCTATCCATGTCCGCAAAAAACCACTAATATACCCCGCTCTCCCCTAAGTTATAAGGACTGATGCAATTATAGAGTTGTATAAAAAATTCCTATGGGTTCGATCATACTTTCCGTAGTCAAAAGAGTCCACTGCGCAGTTGTAACTAAGCTTTTGAAGAGGAATATAGTACGAGCATGGAAGAAATCATAGCAGAAACCAGGTGACTTTATAATAGATAAGAAAAGGCTCTTAATAGGTTTACGATATAGTCTAGCGGTAAAACGCACGGCTGCCACGCAGCTGTCGCGAGTTCAATCCCCAAATTGTACCAATGAGTTCTTCAAAAAACTTATGTACGAAATTGATGTCGAGTTGCGGAAAATATGGCCAGAATACCAAAGCAACAATAATTCCATTATCGATTTGATGAAAATTCAATTCTTTATAGCTAAAATGAGGTTCCCTCTTCAGCAGGTCAGCTACCGACCATGAGTTGTCAAGTAAGGTTTGTGCAATCTATCAATCTCGAACTGATAGATTGGAACAAGCGTGATGGGCAACTGTAGGTTCTTATAGAGTAATCCTAGACTACCTACTACTAGTAACAGTTATTTGTCATATTTAATACAGCTAGAGGACCTAAGGATGCTTAGCCAAGTTGCCAATTGCTTGTGCTTGGTAGCGAATCGTAGTTTTCCCTCTCTGTCACTCTTTCATATCAGTGCTACAAAGACAGCTGCCTTTGGTTTACGATTGACGATTAAGCGTTAGCGATTGGCAACTTACTCGTATCTAAGCACCCAGATGCCCTTTTATTTGTTTTTTGGGGTTACAGAAAGAGGTGACAAAGACATACTATTTTTTAATGATAGAAATCAAAGATTTTCCAAGTTAGCGGTAGGCCTTCAAGTACGTAGCTAGGATGCCAATCGCGAAGGAAGTAGTATTATCGTGGCGTAGTGTTCTGTTTCTTTCACTCTATCTTATGAGAGTCACATAGACAGTTGTGTTTCGGCCACAACTAAGTGTTAGCGAGTGGCATCCTGTGGGGTTATGATGGTCTCGTGTTTATCATTTGTCGTCGTGGCCGTCACGTTCTTATAATAGCCTGATAAACGGCAAAACCGGGACCATCACAAGCCACCTGGAGGGCTACGAGGATTACTTAAATGCGAACTCGCGATTCAGTCCAGGCACAGAATACATAAAGTACAGAAACTTCACTGCTTTGATGTTCACAAATGCCGGCTTTTTATGTGCCTACACAATTATTATTACCAAACAAAACGACGCGCGAGGCGACGCGAGCAGCTAAAATGGGCCGTATTGCGTCGCGGAAAGGTAGCTTATAAGCCGCACGCCGTCGAAAACAGGGTTGTCAATTATTGAAAACTAATAAAATAACGAACAGCGCTATGAGGCGTCTGACAAATACATTACTGCAATGATATCTACGGCGTTAATAGCATTCGTCTTGATAGCTAATTGAACAATTTAGTTCACGCGTGATTATAGAATTTATCTACGCATTACATACACGTGATTCAAAAATATTTGTCTCAACTTTGGCGGCACCTTCTTTGTGCTTCGGCCGCACGTGAGGTGTGAGTGAGATAGCCACACGACTTTGCTAACTTTAGGTGAATATCCATCCGAATAATCCTGATAATAACACGAACATTCTAAAAATATCTGTAGACAGTATGTGAAGTGTGCAGAAATTAATATATCTGTTTAAGGCATTTAAAAAGAAAGAATTACGTTAGGTACCTACGCATTCATTACAAAAGCAGCATAAATAAGTAATGGTTTAATCACATTCGTAAGGCAGACGTAACACGGCATTTTCTCTTATATGTACCTATTTGATATTACGGGAATAAAGTCAGACAACCAAATAATATGTTAGGACAAAAGGCGCGAAATTCAATAATAGTATGTGAGAACGAAGTTTTTTACATTATTTAAATGTGCCGCTTTTTTACTGACAAATTTGTCCGAAAATAAACCGTTTTGTCTGTAATTGACTCGAGTTTCTGAGAATTTAATTTACTACGAATGTAGGTAATAACTATATTATTATGTTCCTTACTTTTTAGTATCTCTCAAACGCATCGGCTGTGCGAAAAACGCGTCATGAAAATTAACATTATTATTATTGCAACATGCTGCTATGCAGTATATTTTCGGCGTTTTCATTTAAGATGCACATGTATAAAATAATTCTAATATTTGCAAGCGATATACGTGACGAGCCAGCGTTGTAAATTGAAACGTGCGTTCCGAGACAGCGCGCGCTAACCATTGAATAGACCACGGAGACGGGGCGCTCTGCATGTACTTGTGCCCGCGCGATGGAATCGCGGAGTGACACCCCCTTGGTCCAGGGGGCTACCATGACGTACTAATGCGATTCAGCTTAGGTGGAGAGAGAGGGACAGCTGGTGGAGAGAGAGGGAGGTGGGAAGCATACTTAACTCGTAATTAAAGTTTTTTAATCATGAATGAGGACTTTGTGTAACAACTGCATCAATAATATAATAATTACACTAAACCGAGGATATTTGACTTAGTTTTGGACCATAGTTGGGAGCTTTTGGACTATAGTTGGATAGTTTTACGGAACCTAAACTGAATCGCATTAATAGATCGTGGTAGCCCCCGAGTTCTTGTTTCAGCTCGATGTGTCAATATTAAGTACAAAGGTCTTTTTTTAGGGCGCCACCGGATGTACGAGTATTTGACATAGGCTACATGAGGATGCTCCGATTTGCTCTCACTACAATTGCGCAGTGGCCGAATGAAGAATTTTCGGGCCGCACTATGGCCACACGCTTACTGTCTTTGTGCCACATATTTATGATATTACTATGTACATTTACTGAAACCTCAGCTACATTTTTTCTAAAAAACAAAATGAAAACTACGAAGTTCTTAGAGATGACACAGGATTACTTGTCAGTTATGATAACCTTCGTAACGCTTGTGAGTATATTGAACCACTTGGTAGATAGATTACCGATACTAGTACATAATAGATACAGGTAGAACAATAGTACATTTCGATGCAAATGCAAAAACATTTTTTTTCGACGAGGGTGTAAGTAGGAGCCCGAGTGAAAAGAGGGCGATAATCACCCGAGTTAAAAAGAAGCTTTTACACGTGCATCGAACGACTTTTTCATAACAAGTGCCTTAAAAAGAGAACGTGAAGCGTATACATAGTTTACTTTTCCGCACTAGGGAAATATAATAACAGTGGTATATATTTAGTTTTAAATTATACATATGTCGGCGGCCGATATCGTAAAATTGAATTGAGTGAAAGAACCATATAAAAAACAAAAGATATAATCATGACTGACGGCACATGTCAAAATAAGTTACATTAAGGTAAATGTACCAGTGGATGACACTATAAGGAGCAATATCTTGCATATTTCCCAAAAACAACGTAATTTTCAAACATATGGACTAAATGTGTATACAAATTTATAGACTGCTTCTTCCTTTATGATATTTCCAGTGAATGACTGGCAAAATTTGGAATGTCCCAAAGTATGACTATGGAAAAAATGGGATCGGTGTCCCAGTAAATGACATCGCATTGCCCAGTTGTGTCACTTGCCGAATCAAATTATGTTTTTTTTACAGTCAGTACAAGTTTGCCCTTTATTGGAGCATTCCATGAAAACATGTCGTAAGCGACACTGTCTTTTCAATACTTTTGAGAAATTAAATTAGTAAGCTGAGTTACGGCATAATAATAACATATCAAGGCTTCAAGATTGACAGTGTTTCCTAGCAGCTAGCATATTTTATTAAGGTAGCTATAGCTACCATAGCGAGTCGTAAGCGACAAAAAGTAGATGTTTTCATGGAATGCTCCTATTACACGTCGTTAAGGGCATATTTAGGTATATTTTATTACAAATTCCTGTAACTAATGGATGACACATAGCTATGACCCAACGAATGACATGACGCTACGCACTGTCATCCACTCCATCTCCATAGGAAAACAGTATATGACACCCATGTCAGACACTACTCAGTCACATGGCTCGTACAAACATGTGTTTTTAGAATAACTAAAATAAGCGTTCTATAGCGATTCAAATTAAGATACCAAAAATTACTATTTTGAGCAAGTGAATGACATGGGTCTCATCCACTACTAAACGCTATAATTTTATTCCAGTATATGCTAAACTAATAAAAATAATACAGTTTAAATACACGATATCAATAGATCCTTTTAAGATGTAATAGTTTTGCCTGACACTTTCCAACAATTCGTTAAATCTAGGTTATATGTATGAACATATAACCTAGATTTGATACATATAACCTGACACATGTGATGGCCAAAATAGAAACCGGAATATGTTTGCATTCTTTCTGTGGGCAGTTCAAAGTCACGAACACCTAGCAACGATAGAGCAAACATTCTTAGAGAGTGGACATTCGCACATGGAGGTCGATTCGATGCACTCAGCCATAGAAAATGCAGCTAAAAACGTTCCCATAACAGCGTTGGTGATTGGCAAAACATTTTCAGGCAGGCAAGGCGAAAACAAATTAAACACCAAACTAATTTGTTGCGGCATTTTAATGCACACCATAAACAAAAATATGACAAAATATTCCAATTAATTGTTTTATTTTTATTTGTTTTATATTATTGAAACAACAGTGTACACGACATTACAGTTTACACCAATGCGTCATGAAACTAAAATTAAAAGAAATACAGATAAAGGTACATAGAATATAGGTACATACAGTCGTGGCCCACTAATTAAGAACAAATAGGTTATTTACCACTATACAGAGAAAAGTCAGCTATTATTAGCAGAATATATAAATAATAGGCAACCGCCTTTAACACATGATTTATCATGAATCTAGAGACCATTCAATTGACTTTACACATGTACGTTAGTTCGCAAACATAAATAATTAATATGAATACAAACTTGGGACTTTATCTAGTATAATTAATACTGGCACTCTAATTAGGAACAGTCCTCTTATCTTCCAAAATAATTGAATAAAGCCTACACTTTGACGTATTTTGAGCTCCTGCATTTTCTGTCAATAAAACGTGCTTATTGTTTTTGTGAAAATATTACAATGCCATGCCTTAGCAGATTCACTAAGAACACCGACGCAATACCAACTCGAAGCACCTGTTCGCAAAAACCGTCTATAAATAAAAAAAAAAATAATATATCGATGAAGGGCTTCAAACGGTAGGTAATCACAAATTGCACTACTAGAGGCCTGGATACTGCATTTCGGTCATATTAACAACAGTTTTCTTAATATTTAAATTAAATTGTAAAAAACTCATTCGTTGGGACAGTGTCATCCACTCCTACGTTTACCTTACTAGTAGGATGTGATAAAGGTTACAAATTTCAATACACTTATTCAGCCATTAAACTATTTTTTTATAGATAACCCAATAACTAGGGTTCGGAACTATGGGTGCAAAACTTTAACAAAACTTGTCAAGTGGATTTAACATAGCAAATACATCCTTATAATATACGTATCTACACACCCACACATTGTAAGTTTAAGATTCCGAGACAGGGAATAAAATTGGATACAGATTTTTCAATAATAATCGTATTTTTCTTGGCTAAAGTGTTCCCATATGTCAATTTTAAAGTCTTGTTAAAAATTTTGCACCCATAGTTCCGACCCCTACCAATAACAGTAAGAGTTAATACACTAGTTTCTTAGAGAAATTACCTAATTATATTAACCTAAATGTAAGAAAGTAATTTAATGTACATATTTTTCACTCACTGACATGCATAGTTGCATCTCAAAACTCTTTCAAAGAGTCTCAAAGTTCGATTACAAAAAAAAAAAACATGGTGAAGGCCAGGAATCAAAACAAAAATCATAATCACGTCAATTGTGTTACGAAAGTCAGTGATATTTACAAACTGTTTGGGTCAACCGCAAAACCCGTGTACGGGGCCTTTCCGGTGGACAATCTAAAAGTTAAGGCCTATAAAGCTTGATTTTTTTTTAAAGCCTTATCTACATTACGACGTACTCCTTGTTCATTACGTTTTATGATAAAAATCATTACTATCTGTCCATTGGCTGTTAACTTTCGACCACAGGAAAGGAAAAATGCGTGTTCAGCTAAACTGTAGAGCCCCTCTCATGAACAAGGAGTACGTATTAATGTAGACAAGGCAGTAATAAGAAAATCAAACTTTATAGGCCTTTACTTTTAGATTGTCCACCGGAAAGACTTCGGACATGGGTTTGCGTTTGACCTGTTGGGTATACTTTCTCCGACAACCTTTGGCAGTACTAAAAAGTGGCAAATTAAAATAAGTAATATACTTGTGTGAGTTTTATTGATCGCTCACAGAAAATTTACATTTGTTGCGTTTTTCACACTCATCTTCGTAACACAAAAACTATGAAGTTTAATTTTGTTTTCTTTAAAAGTCTAACTATGAACAATTGTTTTGCAATGGATTCATATATTGTTCAGGAGGACAGCATATTTCTGTTACACAACACAGCAACTCTGCTGTCTGGTATTTTTTAATCAATACAATCGAAAAAAGATGGGTAACCGCGACACTGCTGCGTATGGGCACAGAATAAGTAATAGTACTACATACAGAAAGGCCACGACCACTCCCGCACCAATTCGAATTACCCCACCCCATTCGGCCGCCGGATGATGTTTGCGGTATGCGCCGGTAGGCAAAAAGATGGCAGGCATTCATTGTTAAAAATGGTTGTGTACTGCGCTGTTGTACGGCTACCTTGAATCCAATAAAAAATACACTTTTTTCATTATCCGCTATGAACATCATTCGCTTATAAAACTATGTTATTTCATAGGTACTATAGTAATTGAAGATAATTTCGATATTTCTAAGTTCAAATTATGTGATATCCTTTACTTTAATCATAAGTGAGTGAGTACGCATCACTATTCAATAAACAAACACAACTCCAGCCGGAATGTACAAAATACAGTAGTTTACAAAATACACCCTATTTAGTTAAATACGTGATAGGTAATATTTTTTAAAGTGCGGTGTGAAAATGATAGAATATCTATTGCGGTTTCATTAAAATCATCATCAATATTATCGAAGCAGATGTTAAAACTAATATGAAAATGTTTATTACAATATGTAACTATTATGTAAAAATGTTAAAAATAGTTTTATTTTCTTTCTTGTTTAAGTAAGGTACTTGATGTAATTAGTACTAAGTGAATAATTTTTTGTAATAATAAGTGTCGCTCACGGGCGTAATTAAGCATTTCTTAAATTAATATTGCATGCATCTCATTAAGTGAAATGTAAATTTCTTTTGAGATAAATAAAAAATCTTTAACCACATGTTGATGATGGGCAGCAGCGTCATCATAGTGGACACATTACTGCGATCGCCAATCCGCTTGCCCAGCGTGGCGATTATGGGCATTTACCTCCTAATGCGTCTATACGCATAATTAATAGGAGAGGCCTACGTCCAGCAGTGGACTATCATGGGCTGATGATGAAGCTAATTGGGTGTCTCTAAAAGTGAAAATGCCCTTTAATGCCATTCAGTTAAGATTTTGCTTGTCAATTTTTGACAGTTATTTTATGAAACTGACCTTGAACTAAGTAACAATAATAAAATGGTGTTAAAAAAGTGATATTTCTTGGATGTGAGAATAACAATAGTTTCCTTGGGTTGCGGTGTTCTGTTCTGTTAGAGTTGGAGAAGTGCTACAATTACTTATTCTGTGGTGAAAGTGAGTCTGCTATTTATATACTAACTTAGAAATTAGTAAATGTGTATTGTACATGTACCTACAGGTTAAAGTAATTCATTTGTTACTTAAGTACCAACTAGTTAATCTGCCATATCTGAGGCAGCCCTAGCCGTTGCGTGACTGTGCGAGTTGCGCGTGTACAGACATACCCGTACGCACGGACCATAATATAGTGTATAACGTATTTAAATTCCAATACACGTCAAAAATGCGTTAAAAAAACTACCAAAGATGGGGTAATGTCACGCTGTCCCATGTCATTACCATTGTGACGTTTCAGAAATAACCAACCATCGGTACTCAGCGATTTTAATAAATTAATACAACTCGTTATTGTGTAAATCGTAATAAAGGTCATCCTAAATTTAAGATGTTTTGAATGTATTAAGCACGTTATACTCCTCGGTTTGGCACTGTCGACAAAGCTACTAACTTTTGCCGTTGTCTCCGTCCGCGTTTAGATTATTCTTAAAGCTGTGAATTATCAGACAGAAATAAAATTCTTAGGATATCATATGACTTCCGACATCATCATCAGCTTATACTTGTCTACTGCAGGACATAGGTTTCTCCCATTTTACACCATCTAGCCTTCCATAGGGAAGTCCCATCTAGGCTTGTGTGTTGCACATGGATAGCTTTATAATATACTAAACTTAAAAACGGAATTCCAATATACGTCAAAAAAAATACCAAAGATGGCGAAATGTCACAGTGACATGTGTTATCGTCATTGTAACATTTGCAACGTTTCAGAAAAAAAAACAACCTTTTGGTAACCTAACCAATTTTCCTAAAAAAATAATCACACATTACGAGACTATTAATTGGTACCAAATGTTGTTAAATCTTGAGTTATTGCCATTGTAATTTAACCTTTTCTCCGATAAAACAATTAAATTAAATATCTTTTTTTGAGACAAGTATTTAAATAAGATTTTTTAAATAAGAAGTAGATTTAAATGTTGTCTTTAACAATATAGATAAAATAAACAGCTACCTATAACATTTACAGAAGTGAACATTTACTGAACCACCTAATATTTCATTTTAATGGCAATACTTTTTGACAAGTATTGGAATCTAAATAGGTTTTGAGGTATAGGCACGGACAAATGTCAGATTGAGTTTTTGTATGCCGTGTCCACCCTGTGGTATGGATGAAGACACATTTATCAGCACGCGTGCGCATTTTGTCAATAGAAAATGTCAGTTTAGTATGGGGCCGCGTCCAGCTTTCCGCACGAGTACGCATGCTTACACATTTCATACTATACGGACAATTTCATTAGACAAAATGCGTACACATGCTGATTGTGTCTTCACCTTATACAGGGTGTGGCCCATAATAGGAGCTTTAAATTTAAGCGATGAATCTTTGGATTATACGCAATTCCCTAGACCTTATCATAATGTTTGATGATGATGTTTCATAAACTATTCAATCGAAACTAATTCTTAACTCCAGGTATAAAGAACAACTAATCGCGTGAGAACACGTTTATTTTGGCAACTTTGTTTTAAAATTGTCCAAAAAGATGCCCTAGGAACAAAGAGGTTTTTACTTTATCATTGGAAGTTTACAATGACACCTCGAAAAAGACAGCGAACCTAGCACATCTTGTGTTTGATTGCCACTCGCGAAATTGTCGCGGCTACCCGTCTCGTTTAACCGTAATTATTATTTTATTTACAATCATGTATTGATTAAAAAATTACGGATAGCCGCGAGAAGGCCGTGAGTGACTATCAAACACAAGACGTGCTAGACCCACCAACGACTGTTTTATAATGTGGAGGTTTTTATTTTTATTTGAATTCGAACAAATAATATACTAGATTGTGCACCAAAAAATATAGTTTAGCAAAAACGAGACTTATTGCAACAGTAGGTCCTAGAGTAGATATTTCTTTATAAGCTAGGAACGGTACTGGCGAGAAGTTTACTGCTGCTAGGGTGTCCTTGTCTAACGTCTTGTCGGATAAAACAATATTTTAGACTGGAAGAAATGGTAGAAAACTTTTTAATCAATACAATCGAAAAGAGGTGGGTATCTGCGAGTTGCTGTCTAACACAAGATTTGCTAAGCCACACATGACATATTTATAGCAGTCTCTGTCATTTCGATAAGTGATGTTTGCTTTACCTAAGACAGGACTGTTATAAGGTAACCATAGAAACATCAGTTTCCGGTAAAACCGTGATCGGTCATTGGTTAATCAAGCTCTGTTATGAAGTAGCCATAGCGACGTCGGCATCCGTGTAACTCGCGGGATCGGTCATTGGCCACCTGAGTTTTGTTATAATGTAACCATAGCAACGTCCGCATCATTGTTGAACACAGTTCGGCAAAAGTCGTTAATAACGAATCAAGCTTTGTTATAATGTAACCACAGCAACATCAATATCCGTGGAATTCGCGGACTCGGCCAGTGGCTAACTGAGTTTTATTATTATTTAACCATAGTAACGTCCACGTCATTGGTGAACACATTTCGGCAAAAGTCGTTAACAACGAATCGACCCCGATCAATACTACTACAGTATACAGACTAATTTACGAACTGTACCTTGTGTTTGACAATGACAACATCACTCGGTCTGTCCTTTTCTTTTTTCGTCTCTTTTTAATCAATATAGTCCAATAAGGACGGGTAGCCACGAGAAAGCAAAGTGTTACAGTCACACACAAGATATGCTAAGCCCCCGGATGCTTAGACAATCGTTTTATAAGCCATTTGTCCGGTGTTTTGTTTGGCCATGGTCATTTCAATAGAAAGGGACACTTTTGAGAGGAGTCATCTCACGAAGAACGTTTTTTTACTCCTTAGTACACAATTTAGTAGTGGTAACTTTGAATTCGAAGCCATAGACCATGCAGTTGTAAATGCGAACTTTTTATGTGAAGACACCTCTACTATTACAACATAATGTCAATGACAATTTACGTCAAGTTGTTATATCAAAACAATACCAAATATAATAAAATAAATGATAAAATTGCGAATTGCGATGCACACGAAATACATAATTAATACAAAAAGTAAGACAAGCATTGTGTAAGCGACCTGTCAACGAATATTATCCGAGTTGATAATAGCACCAAGCACCATTGTTGTCATCTCAAAGCAACGTATACCAAATGCAATTCTGACTGTAACCTGGTGTGGGTTTTCACTTCCAGTCAGATTAACAGTGAAATTCTTAGTGTATTTCGCCAAGATCCTGTCCTCAGTACGTGTTATGTCGTGTCAAAATGGAGTTAAATAAAGATGCAGATCGTATCGTCGACATCATCGTAGTCGTGCTCATGTATACAAATTCAATTAATTAAAGTGCAAGTTGAGTGGTTAAGAGTTCATCCGGTAAGATGTGTGATTAGTGCACAATTTTTTGATGTAATCATTTACTTAATAAATTGTTTTGAAGTCACTTAATGGCGTTTTACTAATTTAGTTATTTCGTCAGTTCACACCTGATAATATGAGATTGTGATCTGTTACGTAATGTTGAATAACGTGACAAATTAATCAATAAGTAGATAGGTATGTTTAATAAACAATACTGATTCATTTAGAAGATTCATTCATTAATACGTGAAAGCGATATAGTACCTAAATGTCAATGTCAAATATCCGACTGGACACATAATGTCTGCAGTACATTGCTGGGTCGATTAACTGTGTTAGAAAAAAATAGAAATTTTATTTTTGATTTCAATTATTTAAAACCATTTGGAGTTAATTACTGATTAGTTAAGGGGTCTATGTTTTAATTTTTTGCTCATATCACAGGCCACACCCTGTATAGGTATAACTCTGTGAAACAATAGTAAGATACGATGGAATTTTACTCATACTCGTATTATTTCTTACCAAGAGTTCATGTTTTTTTTCATGGGTGGAATAATCCTTTATAATATGATTATTTCAGATGAGACTAACAATGTCATTTCAAAAGAAGTACCGCAAACTTGTCAAAAATTTTGTGTCAACATTTCATTTGGCTCATCATAAGCATGCATCAGAATTTGCCGCTAGGGTGAGTGATTATGCTTTCTCATTTTATGTCGAATAGTCATTTCTTTCTTTATTCTTTATCGTCTATGTTTTATTTCTTTAAAAAAAGAATCACCATGTGCATGCGATTCCGATTCGCTGCGCCAGGAACGAACCAGCCCTCAGGTCACCTGTAGCATCCGTGAGACGCTACGCCAACTCCTCATGTGCTCCAGGTGCCCAGGGCCCAAAGGTCTCCACCCCAAACGGCTCAAACATGTAGCCAGAATCAATAAAAATACATGACATTTCACATGTCATGTATTTTGTCATTTTGTATTTCACTTATCTTGTTAGGTACTATTGTCAATTAGTGATCGTTATCTATCAACGTGCGGTATTGGTGGCAAAGCATGGTTGACAGATAAATCTAATACACAGGTATTTTATAAATTATAAAAACTTCAGAAATTAAAGTAATTTTAATTATAATAATTGATTACCTTTACCTACCTACACATATTTTAATCACTTATTCAAATTACACTGATTAAACGAGTAAACGACTAAAATGTATTAAACAGATTCGGCTGTGAAACGTACGCGTTAAATTGAAAAATCCATTGTATAACACTGATCTTACTCCACTTGAAATAGTTACTTGAATATTCATTATGATTAAATTAATGACTTCGCAAAATGTCATATGAAGTAAGTGTGTCATAAAATTAATTGTTTTTTAAGTAGGATAAAGTTTGTATGTATCCTAAGGCGAGTGCTTTTTTTAACGTAGGTAATAGTACTAAATAGCATTTTCACATTTGTTACTTTTTCTGTCAACCATATCCATTGCCACGGAAAGTGCACGTAGATAAACTAGATAACGATCACTAGTTGTTGTCATTAATTGAATGTCTTAAATGTCACGACGGTTCGGCAGTTCGGCTTGGTTGGTTTGGTATCATATCGACGTTAAGTAGCCAGTTACAGTAAAGTGTTAAAAGTGGTTCTATGTATTATACTTAATATAACGTCATGCCCGAATCGTAGCGATAATATGATTCGTAAGTTTACGCGATTGAGTCCCGTGTGTCGTTGCAATATCTGCAACTTTGTTAGCCTTTACTTTAAAGTTTCATTTTGAACTGTATTATTTAGATTTTCTTTATGTATAGGTATCATGTCATTGGGTGAATCAACTTTTACACCGACATTTTTTCTGTCTACTACGTTACTACTGCTTTTCGTGAAGTGTATGTCACTTAATACCACAAAAACTTCTACGAGGTGTGCAATGTGCAATTGTGCATGCACAATTCATAAACTATTTCTTCTCTAACTTGGACAAATTGTCTCAGCGTTGCCGGACAAAATAGTGTTGGTCTAAAAGTTGCCTTATTCCTCAATTGTTTAGTTATTATCTCAATAAAAGTTGTAGTAAAAAACATTACAACTTGCTAATAATCATTTGAATTTTCTAGGAAGTTGTTTGGATCAACAAAATTTGCACATTTTTGACTGTCATAGTAACTGTACAGTCTTTTTTTGGGACCATTTTGTTTAACACAGTGCCTGTATATTTGAATATTAAATCAGGCATGTTTGCAAGCCTTGATCACAGACCAACAAACGGGACCTTCGTACACTCTGTTAACTATTATTTCCTGACTGACCAATATACAGACCCAACTGGATTCGCTGTAGTCTTTGTTATTAACTTCTATGTGTCCTACCTTTGCGCTGGTGCATTTTGTGGATTGGACCTATTAATTTTTATAATGATTTTTCACATAATGGGTCATATAAATATTCTGGTGGATAAAATGAGAAATTTCCCACGACCTATAAGGCGTTTTGATCAATCTGCTGAATCTGCTACACGAGAATACAACGAAAAAGCAGCTGCGTTTTTGAAAAATTTAATAGAATACGACCAGTTTATTAAGGAGTAAGTTTCTACATAATATTATTGCTGTCCATAATTATACAAACATTTGTACTGTCTGTCTCTCTGTCCTTAACTTCAAAATTACGAGTAGGCTGCGTTTCCACCAGAGATGTGCGAGGCATTCCAAACAAATGACACATATTAATGAATCGAGCGAGGTGTCATTTGTATGGAAACATATCCTAGCACATCTCTGGTGGAAACGCAGCCTTAAAGTGCGTTCAAACTAAAAGAGCATTCGCTGTCCCCCGTTCTACGAAATCAACCAATCGCGTTTTGTGTAACGATCGAATTTCGTAGAGTGGGGGGTTAGAATAGCGAATGCTCTTTTGGTTTGAACGCACCTTTAGAAGGAATTATTTTGACAGTTCTTTGCACACGTATCTTGTCACAGTTTCGCCAATGCTGTTAGTTATTCAGAAGGGCCGATTGCAAAAAAAATGTTTATGGTCTATAATAAATAATAATAAATATCTTGGGACATCCTACACAAATCAACCTAGTCCACCTAGTCAACCTAGTCAACCTAGTCTATGGTCTAAGGGCCTATCATTTTGAAACAAAATTTAATAATCATAATTTTTATAATGTGTTTTTATAATGATTTTCATATTTTTTCTGTTACTAAATTAAATTTTGTGTAACAACTTTTGGCAGTGAAAAAAGACGTTGATTTCAAATTTTCGCACCTACATTTTTTAAATTTGTTAACTTTTTCTACTGCCAAAGGTTGTTGGAGAGGGTATAATATAGTTTGTATGACTAACTTTCGTAACATAATTGACGCAATTGTAATTATACTATGTACATTTTTTTTAAATCGACCCGTATACTTAGTCCATTTTATACAAAAAAAATTAAATGTAGGTAGTAGCAGAATTGTGTTTGAAAATGTAACTAATAACATTAACAAACAATATTAATTAAATAGCACGTAATAATAACAAACAATCACAAGCATTATTTACCTTAAATATTTTGGTTATTTCTCCGCATGTATAGATACTTAACTATTTATTTAATCTACAGGTTCTTGAACGCTGTGTCAGAGGCGTTTGGCCTCACAATTTGTATTTACCTCGCCTTTCATCAAGTTTCTGGATGCATTACACTCCTTACAGTTTCACCAATGGCAAGCACAATTTTTATTAATCAGCAGAGATCGGACAAATGTGCGTCATTGTTTGCAATACTATGGACATGACTCCAAAGTTGACTAAATGAATAATTAAACGAATCATTTCTTGAAATATGATTTCTACGCTTTAAGGTGACTATTTACAAAGGTTTTCATAGTTACCGGATGTCAAGAAGATAATTTCCTAAAAATGATTAAATGGTTAATTATACAATCATTAGGAGTCATGTCCATATTATTGCGAACAATGACGTACATTTGTCCGATCTCTGTTAATCAGACACTGTACACACAAGCAATTGGAACGCTAGACCACACAGGAACTACGAGTATGTGGAAGTGCCGCCATAAATCAAATTGTGAGAAACCTTTTAGCACTTGTCATTATGAAAAGGTTCTAGAGTTGCCTAATTGGTTGGATCGTACATAATCAACTTTCAAAGTTTGAATGTTAGTTCACTGAAGCCCGAAAACCGTTTTGCGTCTTCCAAAGAGTAACGAAATAATTGTCATTTGTTTAAGGGTTTAATCAATGCAAAAATGTATTTGTACTTAAGTATTATTAAATAGGACATAACGTACAAATAACTTCATAATACGATTCCTTATTGAATAAGTCCTCAAATGGATCATCACTATATCGAATTTGACTCCGAAAAATATTTGCATGTCATGCCTATTACGAGTAAAGTGCACTAAACAGCACATTAATATATTCTTTGTGTAATCAAAAATAAAAATATCAGGGTTCAGTGACAATATTTTTTATTGAATGATTTTTATTACAACAAAAAATGATCTAAATAATATTTTTCAGACGGCAGAAGCACTTACAAGACATGGAATCCTGGCCGTAATATTGTATCAACAGCTAATTCAGATGTGTGTGATATTTGAAATCGTTAGTTCCAAAGTAAGACTCGGAACTTGTCTTCAATTATCCACCAAAATGCAAAACATCTTCTATTTATTTCAAACGTGTGTTACACTACACTGTTATAAATTGCATTATACGGGCTGAACAAACGACTCTGTTCAAGAATATTACAGAACACTTTTTATTGCTTGTGATTTAAAAGAATGTTATTTCCAGGGATCGGACAAATGTGCGTCATTGTTTGCAATAATATTAGTACGGACAAATTTCACATTAAACTCGCAAAGTATGCAGTATAGCTGCATTTTTGGTATGTTGTTTAGACACCATAGGGCACTATAATACCACATTTTGCAAGCAAATAAAAGTGTCGCTAGCTGCGTAGTACGTGAAAAACTGCGAAATATACGGTCATTTTTTTTAAAAAAACTTTACGTTTTCGGTATCATACGTTATTAAACGTTTAAAGACTAATAAGTTTCCAACAAGTTGAGCTAACATGCATTCACATAGGTCTTATAGTTTCAGAGATTCGAGACTTCAAATAGTACTCTTTTCTTTTTTTGCTAACGTTTTCGGCTTAATATTGCCTCACCTAATTATGCTACGAAAAACATACAATAATGACCTTATAGTCGCAGTTCATATTCTTTCGTTCAAGTGTAAAATCGTGTCTGCAAACTTTGTAATTGAAAATAAAAACGCGTAATTCAAAAGGCCCGCTATCTAAGTTTTTCATACAAATCACGAGTCGTGATGCAAAGCTGCAATTTATAACCGACTTCAAAAAGGAGGAGGTTTACAATTCGTCGAAATCTTTTTTTTTTTTATGTATGTTCCCCGATTACTCGAAGACGCGTGGACCGATTTGAAAAATTCTTTCTTTGTTTGAAAGGGTATACCTTCTAGTTGGTTCCATTGTCACCAAATCCAGATCTGATGATGGGATCCTGGAGAAATCGAGGGAACTCTTCAAATATTGTAGGCACACATGACATTTTTCATTTATTTTCGAAGACTAATGAAGTATTTGCGTCTAGTCATGAACGTCTTAAGTTGGTGATCTGATGATGGAAGGTACAACTCCTTAGAAATTAGGAGTTGGGGGATAATTCTTTAAATATAGCATATTTCGTGTGTTTGGAAGCTATTCGAGTATTTGCCATTAGGTGGTCATCCTTTCATGTTGGTGAGCTGATGATGGAAGGTACAACTCCTTAGAGATTAGGAGTTGGGGGATAATTCTTAAATATATCATATTTCATGTATTTTGGAAGCTATTCGAGTATATGCCTTTAGGTGGTCATCGTCTCATGTTGGTGAGCTGATGATGAAAGGTATAACTCCTTAACGATTAGGAGTTGGAGGATAATTCTTTGAATATAACAACTGTCATACATTTTCGAAATCTATTCAAGTGTTTGCTTACTAAGCTTAGTAGTTACCGGTTACCGGTTAGTGATTCTTTAAATAGGCATGCTAAGGCTGTTACCTATAATCTTTGAAATGATTCATACCTGCTGATGATACAATGTATAGCTCCTTGATAATGGGATAATTCTTTGAATATCGCACAGACAGTTTGTTGTATATTCATATAAGTTAGCCAGTTCGGGTTTTCTGGCCTACTACAGTGCAGTACATTCTAATTACAAGTATTAAGAGCATACTAAATAACTATTTTTTATAAATTACACTACTAAAAAGCAAAAAATAAAATATTTTAAAATAAAAATAAAACCGCCTTCAAAAATTCGCTCGAACTAAAAAGTTAAAAATAATTTTATTTCCTACTTCTTAGGATTTCCTACCCAAACCTTTAAACCTTTTACCCTATTCATTGAAATAAAATATTATGGCTAGTTATACTACAGATTTCTTAGAAGTCGGTGCCAAGCCAAATATGTTCACTTCGCGAGTATTATGTATTTGGTAGAGCTTTGTAACTTACTGTCACTCCGGTTATGCTTTCATCAAAATGACTGAGGCAGACCATTCTGTTGATAAAACCATAATCGGAGTGACAGTAAGTTACAAAGCTCTATCTAATATATAACTATGAACGTACTTAGCTTGGCTCCGACTTCTAAGAAATCTGTAGTATACCTAGCCATAATATTTTATTTCAATGAATAGGGTAAAAGGTTTAAAGGTTTGGGTAGGAAATCCTAAGAAGTAGGAAATAAAATTATTTTTAACTTTTTAGTTCGAGCGAATTTTTGAAGGCGGTTTTATTTTTAGTATATATATATTATATAGGCCCTATAAGGATGTACAAAACTTCATATTAAATACAAGAAAAACAAAAAAGGAATTTCGGCATAGGTGGTAAAAAACTGAAAAAATATTGGACTTATTTTAGTTTTTGACGTTTAATTAAAAAACTATTATCTTTTGATACTAATTGCTACAAAACTTAGAAAGAATATTTAAATTTGAAAGGATTTAAGCTAACTTGCATCTATAAGTTATATATTATGTAGATTTAGAGATACGACATTTCAAAAAGTGCCCTTCATTAAGTAGAAAAAAAATGATAGTTTGAAGCCTCGTATACCTCCAACTATAAGACTTACAGTAATTGTTATCAGCTCATGCAACTTGTTCCAAATTTAAAATAGTTATTATCTACAATTACTTTTTTTTAGCGGGATGTTTTGCCAATATTTAGTGAATAGCTTTAACGTAGCCTAAAATTTGTTAGTTTTGATAAAAGGGCACTTTTTGTCCTAGGGTAAAATCACCAATAGATGAACAGTTAAGCAACTTTCCCAACTTTAAATATTTTTTTCTATATGATGTAACTCATATTCATCAATTTTTATTTTTTTGTATGATTCCGAATTTTATTGAGTTTAGAATAAGTTATTTTCGTGTCTCGTATTAAGCTTCAGTAATTTTATTAAAATGATTATATTAAAAAAGGACCCAAATTTCCCAGTAGTTGAACAAAGTGCCCTATCACTGAACAATTTGACCCCAATAGATGAACCAGCATAATTACAATATAGCGAGACCAATATATGAACGCCAAGACTCCAATAGATGAATAGAGCATAGTAAAAATGATGGTTTCTTAGATAAATTAATTGTATTTAACCTTCTTTTAATGAAATATAAACACGGTGTACATTGTGTAACAATCTGATCTCTAAGAACCAAAGTTTAACTTTTCCCAAAATCAATCGTTCAATAAAATCAGTTGTTTCATGTTTTGGACACCGTATCAACGAAATGAACGAACTAAATTGATTCGAATTCATTTATTGGAATACAACCCAAAAGATGAACCAGTAAATTTTCCTAGTTCACGTTTTGGACAGCGATTCTTGAGTTGAACAATCCCGTTTCCATACAAAAGTAAATTACTTTAAAATGAGTTACATGAAAAAAGGGTCGTTCATCTTTTGGTCTAAAAATCAACTACAAAACTGATTGTAATTTTATATATAAATATCACATTACATCTACCTATTTTATTATAATTTACACAAGCATTTGAAAATTCGAGCCTTTGCCCAAAAGTTGACCGTCGTTCATCTTTTGGCCCGAACACAATATTGGAACCATAACTTGACCAGCAAATATCTCATAAAATAAATAAAAAATAAGTATTATTTATATTATACACAATAGAGATATTAGTCTTAAATCTATACTGAAGTGAATCAAGGAAATAAAAGCCATATTCGATTTTTTACGTAATTAAAAGCTTAAATTTTTGAGGGCTTTTCTTAATAAGGATCCCATATAAAACGCAATTTTGGCGCGAAGCGCAAACTCGACGACCGCTCACTGCCTCGTGCGTGGCTTAATTGCCTGGGAATTCGTATGCGACACTCGATATAGTGCTGCAGCGTGTGAAAAAAATACTCCCAGGCGTGTAAAATTATTCCTGATTTTATTATTGTTCAAGTTTGCAACATAGCAATCTATTTTTATTTATAGTGGCTCTACTGTCAACGTGACGTTTGAACTTGACGTTTCCCCTCCCCTCTCGTTAGTACAAAAAGTCAGTGTGATTTCAAACCGCCATTGAGTCGACACAGTTTTCACTCTCGTAGATTCTATTCTCGAATTAAAACACCATTCACACGCAAGTTCATCATACATCAAACCAGCGAGTGCAAGGAGCCCCACGACCGAGTGCGAAGAGCGGACCCAAAGCTAAGTTGGACTCTGGAGGTGACGGTCAGGTGACTTCAGTTGGCAGGAGAATCCCGGTCGGCGCCAACAGCGGACAGCGAAGCTACGGATCCAACCTCCAGCATCAGGCACAGAAGGTAATCCAATCACTCCGCTGTATATCTGTTCACTTCACGTTTCTTTTAACAGGCACCAACATTCTTGCTCCCCCACACCCTAACGTATTTCAATTTAAATTTTCCAACGGTTCATTCCGATTTCTCTCGTTACAATATTACAGTCCACTTTTTTCATCTCTCGAACATTTTGGTTCTTCAAACCGGATATTTTGATAAGTGACCTCTGGTTTTATCGTTTGTTTTCGCGTAGTCACTTATCGGATTCCGTTACTTATTTTTTACCTGTCGTTATTTTGAGAAAAAATATTAGGGTAGGATTTATAAAAATATTCGTGGGTAAGCAAGAAAGTCGGTCGTGTAGTGGTGTTTTAACAATTAATTTACTCATTCATTCAGTTGACCGTCATAAATAATATTCCTGGCAACACTTTCGTTTATGTCAGTTGTCACTGCCATTACTGTCAGTGTCACCCTGGATGAAAATAGCATTGTCGTCGTAATTGTTTCGATTAGTTTTTGTTGTTGTTTTCTTCTATTCTCATTATTCTCAACTGTTCAGCATGGGCCCCGGTGATAATACAAGGGAGTCTGAAGCGGTTGTTGACCCGCTACTGATTGCCCGGGACTATGCGTTGATGAGAATAGAATATTTGCAGATGTTGTCGGATGAAGATCTCGCTTTGTGTGACGAACGCGAATTGAGCTCGATAGCTCAGAATTTTCACGAAGCTCAGATAAAGCTTCTTAGCTGTAACCCGCGAAGTGACCACCGGGAAATCTGTAGCCATACAGCATTATTTGACACAAAACTTAGGTCAGTAAGAGCGCGCTTAGTGAGGGAGTTAAAACATACAACTACAAAAACACAACAACTGGTTATGCCAAAATTGCCGAAACTACAGATAAAGCCTTTCGATGCTAGGGTTGAGAATTGGTTATCATTTATCGAACTTTTTAATTCTATAGTGCATACACGCACGGATATTGCGCCGGTTGAGAAGTTGCATTATTTATTATCGAGTGTGCAAAATGAGGCGTATGATCTGATAAAGAATTACCCTGTCAATGATGAGAACTATAACTTGGCATATGACACATTATATAGGCAATATAATAAACCTAGACTTATAGCAACAACCTACTATGAAAAGTTAATTCAATGTGAAGCAGTGAAAGGATGTCGGACTAGTGACCTGCAGCGGGTTCATAGGGTCTTTAATGAAAACTTGTCAATATTAAAAGGCTTTAAGTTACCAGATGTCAATTTCATGCTTGTGCAGTTACTGTGGTCGAAGCTTGATAAAAGTACAAAAGAGCAGTTTGAATTAGAGCACAACTCGGATGAAATCCCTGTGCTAAGTAAGTTGCAGGACTTTATTGAAAAAAGGTATCGGGCTTTGGATGCTGCAGGGTTTATGACTAGTGTTGCTCAACCTAGTGAAAGTAGGCCTGTCTCTAAGGGGAAGACAGCTTTGGTTGTGTCTGCCACAACATGTGTGTTGTGTAGTGAGACACATAGCATAACTTCTTGCCCTGTATTCTTAAGTTCTGACCCGGCGAGTAGGTTTAAATGTGTCAAGGAGAATAATTTATGTATATTGTGCCTATCGGGGTCACACTCTGTGAAGTCTTGTAAAGCGAAGCAGCGGTGTGAGCAGTGCAGATTTTCCCATCATACTCTACTTCATTTTAATAATGCAAAGGCACCTGCTTCAGCTGCAAATAGTAATACGAGTTTTTCAAAGTCTCAGGTAGAAATTCCAAACCCGCTAACTATGGTTGCATATAACATGGCAACTTCACCTTTGTTTTCGACAGCCTATGTGTGTCTTAGGGATGTTCAGGGGACCTTTGTTCCAATTAGAGCTGTACTGGATTCTGCTAGTGGCTGTAATTTCTTAAGTGAAGCCTGTGCTGAAAGATTAGGTCTGCGGTTCAAGGATGGTAGGCATGCTGTGACTGGTATTGGTCACTCAACAACTGAACCTGCAGGTACCTTGTCATGTGTCATTTCACCCACCAGTGGTCGCCCTAATGTGACCATTTCGTTAGAGGCCTATGTGTTACCTACTATATGCCCAGACGTACCAGCCGAGCATATGGATTTATCGTCGTGGCAACACATTAGGGATTTGGATTTAGCTGATCCGTCTCCTCACATCCCGGGTCCTGTCGACATGCTCTTGAGTGCTGGCATTTTCGCTTCGTCGCTGCGCCCTGGACTGGTCCATGGGGATCCAGATCAACCGACTGCCCTTAACAGTGCTTTCGGGTGGCTCTTGATGGGTGGTGCTGCCACCGCTGAAGTGGCTTCTTACTCTCGAACTGACTCTTGTTCTCGCACTGAGTTTTGCTCTCTCTCTGGCTCTCGCTCTCCCTCCGATTCTCACTCTCACTCCGACTCTCGCTCTCGCTTAGATCCTCGCCCTCACTTAGATTCTCGCACTCGCTTAGATTCTCGCACTCGCTCATATTTTCGCACTTGCTTAGATTCTCTCCCTCGGTCCGATCCTCGCTCTCGGTCCGATCCTCGCTCTCGCTCCGATTCTCGCTCTCGGTCCGACCTTTACTCTCCCTCAGATTCTCGCTCTCACTCAGACTCTCGACCTCGCTCCAATTCTCGTTCTTGTTCTCGCCCCCGATTCGCCTCGCCTCTCGTTTCTTGTGCTCAATCTTATCGTCAGCCTCAATCCCTCTCAGCTTTAATTTTATGTTCCCTTATCGCTTGCCTATCTGCTCTTGCTTTCACGCCCGTTCTCGTTGTCACATTCATTCTAGTTCTCGGGCTAGCCTTCTCCGTTTCTGTCGCTGTCGCTGTAACCCTTGTCGTCGGGCCGCCTATCACTACGCTGTCGTCTTTATCGCACTCCTGTTTATGGTCTAGACTCCAAAGGTGCTTTCGTTCGTGTAGTACAGCTAACTTTCGCTCTTGTCGTGACACTCGTTTGCCCTTTCGTTCTCGCGTCAGATCATCTGATGGTAGGCGGTCGCTCAGCGCGAGATTCGCACGGCAACGGTATTAGCGTCTAACTTTTATTATAAATATGTTGTGTCGTTTTCGTATTGTATTAGTTAGTTTTTAGTTTTTCGTTTGTATTCTCTGGGTTAAAACACTGTCGTATTTTGGTAGGCGGATAATGTTCAAGTTTGCAACATAGCAATCTATTTTTATTTATAGTGGCTCTACTGTCAACGTGACGTTTGAACTTGACGTTTCCCCTCCCCTCTCGTTAGTACAAAAAGTCAGTGTGATTTCAAACCGCCATTGAGTCGACACAGTTTTCACTCTCGTAGATTCTATTCTCGAATTAAAACACCATTCACACGCAAGTTCATCATACATCAAACCAGCGAGTGCAAGGAGCCCCACGACCGAGTGCGAAGAGCGGACCCAAAGCTAAGTTGGACTCTGGAGGTAACGGTCAGGTGACTTCAGTTGGCAGGAGAATCCCGGTCGGCGCCAACAGCGGACAGCGAAGCTACGGATCCAACCTCCAGCATCAGGCACAGAAGGTAATCCAATCACTCCGCTGTATATCTGTTCACTTCACGTTTCTTTTAACAGGCACCAACATTCTTGCTCCCCCACACCCTAACGTATTTCAATTTAAATTTTCCAACGGTTCATTCCGATTTCTCTCGTTACAATATTACAGTCCACTTTTTTCATCTCTCGAACAATTATTTACATTTTTAGGCTTATCAGTCAACTTCTGGGTGGCAGTCATCTATTGGTGCTTTTACCCTATATCAAAATATATATAACTTACGGTGATGCAATATAGCTCAAATCCTTTCAAATTTAATATTCTTTCTTAATTTCATGACAATTAGTATCAAAAAGCTAATAGTTTTTTTAGTTAAACGTCAAAAACTAAAAAAAGTCCTATTTTTTTTCTGTTTTTTATGTCCTATGCCGAAATTATTTCATTGTTTTTCTAGTAACATGCATTTTCGTATATACCTATCATCATCATCATCATCATCATCATCATCATCATCATCATATACCTATAAGACTTACATAATATACCAAAATAGCAGCTTTGCTACACGACTTGCGATTTGTATGAAAAACTTAGATAGCGAGTATCCTGCCTTTTGAATTTCGCGTTTTTAAACCGACTTCAAAAAGGAGGAGGTTTACAATTCGTCGAAATCTTTTTTTTTTTATGTATGTTCCCCGATTACTCGAAGATGCGTGGACCGATTTGAAAAATTCTTTTTTTGTTTGAAAGGGTATTATACCTTCTAGTTGGTCCCATTGTCACCGAATTCAGATCTGATGATGGGATCCTGGAGAAATCGAGGGAACTCTTCAAATGTTGTAGGCACACATGACATTTTTCATTTATTTTCGAAAACTAATCAAGTATTTGCGTCTAGTCATGAACATTTTAAGTTGGTGATCTGATGATGGAAGGTACAACTCCTTAGCAATTAGGAGTTGGGGGATAATTCTTTAAGTATAACATATGTCGTGTATTTTGGAAGTTATTTGAGTATTTGCCTTTAGGTGGTCATCCTTTCATTTTGGTTCAGATTAGGAGTTGGGGGACAATTCTTTAAATATAACATATTTCATGTATTTTGGAAGCTATTCGAGTATTTGCGTTTAGGTGGTCATCCTTTCATGTCGGTGAGCTGATGATGGAAGGTACAACTCCTTAGAGATTAGGAGTTGGGGGATAATTCTTTAAATATAACATAGTTCATGTATTTTATAAGCTATTTGAGTATTTGCCTTTAGGTGGTCATAGTCTCATGTTGGTGAGCTGATGACGAAAGGTATAACTCCTTAACGATTAGGAGTTGGAGGATATTTCCTTGAATATAACAACTGTCATACATTTTCGAGATCTATTCAAGTGTTCGCTTAGTAGTTATGACAAGTTCGTTAGCGGTTAGTGATTCTTTAAATAATTCTTAAAATATTTACACCACTAAAAAGCAAAAAATAAAATATTTTAAAATAAAAATAAAACCGCCTTCAAAAATTCGCCCGCACTGAAAAGTAAAAAATAATTTTAGTTCCTACTTCTTAGGATTTCCTACCCAAACCTTTAAACCTTTTACCCTATTCATTGAAATAAAATATTATGGCTAGGTATCCTACTGATTTCTTAGAAGTCGGTGCCAAGCCAAATATGTTCACTTCGCGAGTATACTCGTAATACCTACCTATGACTGTATTTGATAGAGCTTTGTAACTTACTGTCACTCCGGTTATGCTTTCATCAAAATGACTGAGATAGATCATTCTGTTGATAAAAACATAATCGGAGTGACAGTAAGTTACAAAGCTCTATCTAATATATACCTATGAACGTATTTGGCTTGGCATCGACTTCTAAGAAATCTGTAGGATACCTAGCCATAATATTTTATTTCAATGAATAGGGTAAAAGGTTTAAAGGTTTGGGTAGGAAATCCTAAGAAGTAGGAACTAAAATTATTTTTTACTTTTCAGTGCGGGCGAATTTTTGAAGGCGGTTTTATTTTTATTTTAATATTTTTAACCGACTTCAAAAAGGAGGAGGTTTACAATTCGTCGAAATCTTTTTTTTTTTTATGTATGTTCCCCGATTACTCGAAGACGCGTTGACCGATTTGAAAAATTCTTTCTTTGTTTGAAAGGGTATACCTTCTAGTTGGTTCCATTGTCACCAAATCCAGATCTGATGATGGGATCCTGGAGAAATCGAGGGAACTCTTCAAATATTGTAGGCACACATATCATTTTTCATTTATTTTCGAAGACTAATGAAGTATTTGCGTCTAGTCATGAACGTCTTAAGTTGGTCATCTGATGATGGAAGGTACAACTCCTTAGTAATTAGGAGTTGGGGAATAATTCTTTAAATATAACATATTTCGTGTATTTTGGGAGCTATTCGAGTATTTGCCTTTAGGTGGTCATCCTTTCATGTTGGTGAGCTGATGATGGAAGGTACAACTCCCTAGAGATTAGGAGTTGGGGGATAATTCTTAAATATATCATATTACACGTATTTTGGAAGCTATTCGAGTATTTGCCTTTAGGTGGTCATAGTCTCCTGTTGGTGAGCTGATGATGAAAGGTATAACTCCTTAACGATTAGGAGTTAGAGGATAATTCTTTGAATATAACAACTGTCATACATTTTCGAGATCTATTCAAGTGTTTGCTTAGTAGTTATGACATGTTGGTTAGAGTTAGCGGTTAGTGATTCTTTAAATAGGCATGCTAAGGTTTGTTACCTATAATCTTTGAAATGATTCATACCTTTACCTGCTGATGATACACTGTATAACTCCTTGATAATGGGATAATTCTTTGAATATCGCACAGACGGTTTGTTGTATATTCATATAAGTTAGCCAGTTCAGGTTTTCTGACCTACTACAGTGCACTACATTCTAATTACAAGTATTTAGAGCAAACTAAATAACGATTTTATATAAATTACACTACTAAAAAGCAAAAAATAAAATATTTTAAAATAAAAATAAAACCGCCTTCAAAAATTCGCCAGTACTAAAAAGTTAAAAATAATTTTATTTCCTACTTCTTAGGATTTCCTACCCAAACCTTTAAACCTTTTACCCTATTCATTGAAATAAAATATTATGGCTAGGTATCCTACAGATTTCTTAGAAGTCGGTGCCAAGCCAAATATGTTCACTTCGCGAATATTATGTATTTGGTAGAGCTTGGTAAGTTGCTGTCACTCCGGTTATGCTTTCATGAAAATGACTGAGGCAGACCATTCTGTTGATAAAAGCATAATCGGAGTGACAGTAAGTTACAAAGCTCTATCTAATATATACCTATGAACGTATTTGGCTTGGCACCGACTTCTAAGAAATCTGTAGGATACCTAGCCATAATATTTTATTTCAATGAATAGGGTAAAAGGTTTAAAGGTTTGGGTAGGAAATCCTAAGAAGTAGTAAATAAAATTATTTTTAACTTTTTAGTACTGGCGAATTTTTGAAGGCGGTTTTATTTTTATTTTAAAATATTTTTCAATAAGAATGTTCACTGACCTGATTTTAACCTTAAATTAAAGAATTTTAAGTGCGCTATTACTATAAGGTATGCTTTTCGTAGCATAATTAGGTGAGGCGGTATTAAGCCGAAAACGTTAGCAAAAAAGAAAATTTTATCTAGTGTACAAAAAAGAGTACTTTTTGAAGTCTCGAATCTCTGAAATTATAAGACCTACGGTAATGCATGTTTGCTCAACTTGTTGGAAATTTATTAATCTTTAAACGTTTAATAACGTATGATACCAAAAACGTAAGATTTTTTAAAATAAAAATCAGAAACTAAAAATGACCGTAAATTTCGCAGCTTTTCACGTACTACGCAGCTAGCACCACTTTTTTTTGCTTGCAAAATGTGGTTTTATACTGCCCTATGGTGTCTAAATAACATACCAAAAATGCAGCGATACTACTTGATTTGCGAGTTTAGGGTAAAATTATGTACGGTTTGACCGTACTATATGGGCATGACTCCAAAATTGATTAAATGAATAATCAAACGAATAATTTCCTGAAATTATTCGTTTGATTATTCAGTGACCATTTACAAAGGTTTTCATAGTTACCGGTGTCAAATAGGTAATTTTCTGAAAATTATTAAATGATTAGTTATTTAATCAACTTTGGACTCATGTCCATATTATTGCGATGACGCACATTTGTCCGATCTCTGGTTATTTCACATCGCACTTGCGCAATTTAGAGTTACCAATTAACAGGGTTAACAGGTTCCGTACATTTTTGACACAGTTTTCCTTTTAACCCCGAGTTAGTGGCCTAAGCCTGGATCACGAAAGTGTACCTAAGCGATATTAATATGTCAGTATTTAAGTCTAATAGTTGTTGAGAGCTTTTAATGGTGCCTTTTTATATTAATTCCTTCCAAAATTAAAATTAAAATTTAATTATCAAATAGCCATAATACTTATAATAAAGCGCGTCACACACTACGCACATACGATAATATTTTATCTGCGTATAATAACTTAATGATCTGAGACTATCATACACTACGCAGATGCGATAATATACGAAATGATACATGCAGTCTAAATACTCTAAATCCTTCAAACTGAGTAGACTTGTTTTTTGGTGCGGATTGTTTATACAGGATGTTTTCGTGTTTATCTCTTCTAGATTTACTAGACAGCTCGTCAGGTGACGATTTTGATTTTGAATTTGATTTTCGTGTTGTGTTACAATGCACTAAAAGGCGAAGGATTTAGATAGAACGTAATATATAATGTTTAAAAAGAAAGGGGCGCGGGCGGATGGCTCACATCAACCTGTAACTATCTGCAGATAAAATACTATACCATATTTATTTCGGCAGATATTATACGCAGATGAATTTATATACAGATACGCAGATAATTCACGATAAAATATAAGTCATCTGTGGAGTGTGTGTTAGTTCATTGAATTGTATAGGGAGCGATATTGACAGATATGCGTTGATACAGATATCTTATCGTATCTGCTTAGTGTGTGATGGCCTTAAGTTCTTATTCTGCTAAGTGCGCAGTGCGTCGCCATGTCTCGCTTTTCTCAAGCTACGAGCTTCACCTCAGGCCATGATAGCCCGATAGTTTTCTTTTTAAATTCCGTCTGCATTCGTCGGATCTTCCGCAAAATCACTTCAATCATAACATCATCATCACCATCAACGTACCAGCCGAAAGACGTCCACTGCTGAACATAGGCTTCCTCCAAGCATTGCCACAATGACCGACCGGTCCTGCGCCACACGCGTGTAGTGGACTCCTGCGACTTTCATATGCGGTCATAAGTCCATCTTGGGCGTACCAACGCTACACCTTCCGATACGTGGCCACCAATCGAGAACCGTTCCGCCCCAACGGGCATCGGTTTTACGTGAAATGCGTAATACGTCATAATACACTGCATTTCAATTATGATTCGGTACTCCGGCTTCAACCTGCACATCTTAGCCGAAAATATTTAAGTGCCATACTATATGAAAGTATGGGACCTTCAAGTAACTTAATGGGACACTTAATTATTTTCTAAAATTGCATATCTTCTAATATATCTATAATTTGCTTGCCAGTTGCCACACATCACATTTGCCATGTGTTGCAGTGTGACACCCTTGCTGATGAGGTATACTACGTGCCTTGGGAGCTGATGGATATTAAAAATAGGAAGACTACATTATTATTCCTAATGAATGTGCAGCGTCCCAGAGCCCTGAAAGCCGGTGGTTTGGTCTCAGTGGGGGTCGTAACTATGTTCTTGGTAAGTGCTTATACCATACAAATATGTTCCCTTTGTGGAACAATTCAAATTATCGCATAAAATGGGTCAATCACGTTTTTTTTGTTGTGATTATGACATGTGACGTCACACAGGAAACAAAAGTGTTTGTAAAACGAAATTATCCAGCACGCTTTACTAACATGATTTGCGGGTGGCCGACCATGCAAAGGTCACGTAGCTGTCAAATAAAATCAAAGATTTGTAAAAGTTTATTCTATTAAATAGTGATTTTAAGGGCCACCCAGAAGAAAGTAACCATAGCAACGAGTGACAAGAAAAAAGTGATTGACCCAAATACTCGTATTTGGTTTTGTACTAGGTACTTTTTTTATGTGACGAAGGTAGACAACAGAACTGAGCTCTCAGCCCACCTGATGGAAAGCAGGAACTGAGGCCCATGGACATAGCGATCAGAAAATCGCCTATGCGCTACCTACCCTGAGGACTTAGATGGATTGCCTCTATCTATGCCAGTAATTACACTGGCTATCTTACCCCCAAACCGAAACACAGCAGTGCAAACACTGCTATTGCGGCAGGTTAACGGGTAAGACAGTGGTACGAGTACGTATAGCTATCCGGGCGGACTCTGCACGAAGTCCTACCACCAGCAAGTACTCGCAGGATTTGGTATCCGGCCTGTTTAAGATCGAATACATTTGAGAACTTCATCGGCCTACCACAATGACCAGGTGGATTAATTCTCATTCTAATTGAATAAAGGTACGATCGATATCGTCTGTAAATGCCGCAATTATAGGTACTTGGAAAACGTATCGAGAATGATTTGCTTTTTCAACGATTTTTGCAAGCATACAAGTTGATATGAAGGGAAATGAAACACGTTACAGTGAATTGAATATACACAAACGCCGGAGGTGGGATTCGAACTCACGTCCTCAGCATAATGCAGGGTGGAACGGAACGACGATCCTTCCCGCTACCGACCGAGTCTACCAACTATTACGATGAACTTTCAGTATGGGACCAACATCGAAAACGTACATGGAAAATTGACTTTTCCTTACTATTGAACTCTAACTAATGTATGAGGGGTTAATTTTTTTAACGATATTTCGATGTTGGTTGGTACTGTACTGAAAATTCATCGTAGTGGTTGGTAGGCTCGGTCGGTAGCGGGAAAGATCATCGTTCCGTTCCACCCTGTATAATTATAATTGTTTAATTATCAGAGCCCGGAAAATCCATAGGAAAACAAAAAACTGTCGCAATCAAATTAGGGCGAGCAACATTTTTTTATCGATATCGAGTAATTTTTGTGTAAAAATCATAGCAATTTGTTTAAATACATCATTTTATAATCATTCAAGCCAAACGCAATAGAAGTAGTAAGTTAAGGGTTTGTTTTATATATGTCATTTCATCTAAAATGCAACGTAACTTATCAACGTTACTTCACATTAAGTAATAACGCTTCCCTTTTGGCTAGGCCGTAGTTGGGTGAAAAAGAGGTAAACAACCTCATTGACATTAATAGACATTTCAGAAACTTAATTCTCCATAAGACATTGAATTGTCATTTTATTGCGTATGATTGCGATAGATGCGTCAATCCGCTTGCCCAGCGTGGCGATTATGGGCATTTACCTCCTAATGTGTTAATACGCATAGATAATAGGACAGGCCTACGTACAGCAGTGGACTATCATAGGCATAAGATGATGATGTTATTATTGTCATTTCATTGCGTATGATTTGCAATAGATGCGTAGATAATTATTATTTGTATCTTAAAACGGTTTGAACCGGACGTGGTTGAAATATAATTACTCGATATCGATCAAAAAATGTCTCTCACCCTAGTTTGATTGCGGCAGTTTGGCGGCAGTCTTTTGTTTTACTCAAATGTGCTTTAGTAATAATAATCATTTCTTTTTTTTTACAGATAATAAGAAATTCATTTTCTTATTTCCTAATGCTAAAAACATTAGGAAAATAAAAAAACAGTTTTTTTAGACAGCAAGCTGAAATAACACGGGCACGTTTACTACTACATAATCAAACCACCGTAAAACGCAAGATTCGCACGATTCAAGAAATATTTTTGCTTTTTATAATTTAACTAAAAAATAATACATGGTGGCCAACTAAAAAAAAACAAAATTAAATTGAAATTGTATCTCAATGATAAATTAATTTGTAAAGATTTGATAGTTAATTTAGGAAGTTTTTTTGTGTTTCTGTATCTTTTTTTAGAATTATGGTCAATTAAGTAGGACAATGTCTCAAAACTGCATTTACTTATTTTACACAATAATTCTGAATTTTTAGAAGTAGGCAAGGTTAAATGATTATAGTACAATGCTCCTCATTGAACTTTTATTATAAAGTTAATTGCTTATCAATTAGAATGTATAGTCAAATAATGCTCACGGTTTGACTAAATGTCTGGATCTCATTTCTCGGTTTCGATAAAAGCCTGCATAATGGTAGCACACTGTATATTTATTCTACTTTTTAATAATCACTATTTAAACTAATATTTTGAATGAACAAACTTTATCTTATTTTTGATATCAACAGCTTCCGCAAATAACCGTTCATAGCTTTTGCACGTTTAAAAATAAATTATTTTTCCCCTCACTAGCTCGTAAAGCGCTTGTTTATCCTTTTATACGAGCGGGTAAAAACGCATAATTATTCACATGTGTGGCAAAGTAATGACCTTGGAGCGTAGCGCCAAGTAACATTCGTTTAACAGATAACAAAACGTAAAATGCTGATAAATGAGTCGTTCCACATTAATTATAATTGAATAATTTGTTTGAGAGGAAATACAAAACTTTATATAATTTGATGATTTTACCACATTTTTCACCCCCAGCATTATTATATTTACTTACTTTTCTTTCATAATTAATGCATCAGGTTCTGTTTTCATAATACACGATTATTTTCGGGTGGCGTTGATATCATAATTTATTTAATATATTTTTTTGTAAATCACTACTACATATTAGTCACTACAATTTAATTCGATGTAATTTATTATCTATACAATAAAAATCTGCTTATTAAACCTCCAATGACTTTTTTTGTAAGTATAAATAAATAAACATCTTGAATTTTTTGTTGTAAAAG
>JALPQI010010981.1:0-34610 GCA_025490895.1 Thaumatotibia leucotreta
GTAAAAGTTGGTGAGTATGACCTACACATTCACTACGTAGAATTTGAACGGTCGAAAAAAAAACACCCTGTATAAGGTGGCTAGTTACTGGAGGATGGCCAGTTACTAGCAATTTACCCTACCGTATATGTTTTTTTTTGTTGAACTTTTTTTTTAAATATCGTACTATTTCGGATGTTTTTAGCAACAAAGCAATAGGTTGGCTTTCACTGCGTAACGGAGTACCAAAATACAGAAGATAAAAAATAACTTATTTAATAAAGTTTATCACTTGTGGACGCAATCTAAGCGGCTTTATAGTAAGCGGTTATCATAAAAGTTTCATGGATCGTATATTGAGTGGAGAAGCTATATGACCTTATAAAATTTTATTTGTTCAATGCTATTGTTTCATGAGAAACTACGAGTATGCAATAAAACGCAGAAACGCAATGACTTTGCTGGTGCCCACTGATTTCAATTTCTATTCACGTTACCTACTGTATAATATAAAAAAAAACTACTTAATAATTGCCTTTAGTACGATTTTTTCTTTTAGCACATTACTGCTGGTTACGATATTATTTTGTCATCATTATGCAACAGTTTAAAAATAGCTCATTATACACTATTAGCAGATAAATTTTACTAACATCTTCGTACTCTGCTTTTACATACTACTGTTTGTTCTTAGTATATGTATATAGCTCATCATTATAATACTATTAGCAGATACATTTTACTAACATCTTCGTACTCTGCTTTTACATACTACTGTTTGTTCTTAGTATATGTATAATTGAGTAGGGATATCATATCATATATCAATATAGGAACATTAAGAACTGCTTTCCTGTCGTAAAAATAGGTGAAACACACAACACGTACCTATATCGAAGCGACAGTATTTGAATGGCAATAGAATATAATACAGGGTGCCCGCGAGGAAAAGGAAAAAAATCAACAGCGGATTTCTGACCAAATTTGAAGTTAAAAATGTCATATGAAGTTTTCTGGAAAATTTGATTTTTTCTTAAAATTGTTTTAGACCGTTACGCTTTGATAAACGCATTTTAGGAAACGATTTTCTCACCATGTTGTCTTAGTATTGTCACACTTAATTGACAGAAATCAAATAAACAAAAATATTGTTAATTACCTAGCAAATGTAAAAAAACTTTGAAGTGCATTTTTTTGCGATAGTTTCATTAATAAAATCCTTTTTTTGTGTATTAAGGCATTCAAAACATCAATTAAAAAAAAATGTTTTTTTGCAGATTTGACCAAAATTAATTTAACATTTTTTGCTTCTTTTAGTCTCACGAATATGCTGTTAGAATTTTTCCCTTTCCTCGTTGGCACCTTGTATAATACAGTGTGTAAATTTTATACGGTTGATAAATTAAACCTGTATTATGTATTAAAATAGTATAAATATTATGATTAATTGGTGTAATCATTCATAACCACTATACGACGACGCGATAGACTCTATGTCTATGTAAAATAAGAGTGATGACATGTAACAAAAGCTACATGAAGCAAGTGAGTAAAGATAAAGAAGTTACTCCACATTTATTTAAATTTACTCAGCAGGAATCTTATGACAACGTAATATCGGTTATTATAATTACATTAATAACTTATCAACGAGCGTTTGATTAGCGTTATATTGCTGGCCCAATTATTTTGTATGAAAAAGGTTTTAATCAAAATTTGTCCTATCCTAAAAGTAAAGAGATTCGTCCATATTTACTTTACAACCCGTATAAGTAACTTCTAGTTGGAATATAACAAGTAATAGGCATAGACGCACTAAAAGCTTTAAGTCATACATATAACGGAGGGTGACTGTCCTGGCTATCACAATATTATGCGGTTATTTGCATTTTGCGCTGCATATTGGATATTTGGACGTCGGCTTTGAAAATACCTGGTTTCGGCTGGAAAATTTTAGATGCTTTAGGCTGAAATTTTCATACTCCTATACAGAATGTAAAATTAATAGTGGAGATTAAGGGCTTATTTACTATCGTATTCTCGTTAGCAAAAAGCAAGAAAGAAAATGTAATAAAAAAACATTTTTTTTCGTCGTACGAGACACGTGCTAAAACGAAATTCGTAACTCGTGTCGATTTAAAACACTCCCTATCGGTCGTGTTTTAAAACATCGCCACTCGTTTCGAATTTCATGTTTTTCGCACTTGTTTCGTAATGTACTATTATGAATGGTTGGCGCTATGAAAAATCCCATACAAGAACAATTTGTTTCGCGACAATTATATTCGATAATTAGTAAGTATTCGAAGAAATAATTTACGAGCATGCCTTAATTTACTTATAAGTACAACATATTCCATTAACGGAACCTTGTAATTAAGCGAATAATTAAATGAAAACGGTGTTAGCCCTTTTCCAAACGAGGTCATTCGATTGCAAATTTCCCCGATTATTCAGCGCCACGGTTACAAAATTATCTAATTAATCCCACCTACTACGACTAGGCAAAATGCGTTGGAAAAATTGGCAAATTATATCTTTTCCGCCTTGTAATTTGTTTGGGTCAAGGACAGGTAAAAAGACACGGAAGTAAAAAAGACACAAAAACACTTCTAAAACACCTTTGTGGTATTTATTACATTATTAAAGCTGTAAATTTAAATCTACGTGCCAATGTACTTCAAGGTTTCCCCTGTCCAATGTATACATTACCATGTCAAGAAAACCTTATTAACGTATTAAATTTCAGCAAACCTTGACTTGACAGCCCCGCCCGACTAGTAAATAATAATTTATTACGTAACTGGGCAGGGTTGCCAGGTCGCCAAAACTAATAGCCGGACAGTAGCCAGTTTCGTCGGACTGGGTAGAAAGGCAGACACCCTGCCTGCGGCCTGCAAGAGAAACATTTAATTCGCCTGCGCTCGGCCACGTTTGGCCTCTCGTTTTGCGAAATGTAAAAAACCTGACGCACGTTTATTCTGGAGACACGCAATCATAAAGCCTACCTATGTCCGGTTTTATCCGGACGTCTGGCAACCCAAGTTAGTTAGTTTAACCGGGTTTTTCCCGCAACTTGATCTCCATCGAGCTTTTTTTGCTTAATAGCGAGGTAGCTTTGTTCCAACCATCCAAGCTCCTCCACGAAACTCAGCATCTGTTTCAAGTTACTTAATGCCTCCCTTAGTGTGCTTGGAGTCCCTAAGTACGTACTCCTGTATGCTTCTACCTGTTTACATTCTAGAAGAATATGCTTTGTTGTATCCTCCTCTTCCATGCAGGCTGTTTATTAGGGTATGTCCGTTTTGCCCATATTGTGCAGGTGTTTGTTTAGTGTGTTGTGTCCATCAGTCCTACTATTTTCCTCGGTTTGTGTCTGGGGGGTCGTAGTAGGGTTTTCGTGAGCTTGCAGTTTAGCTCTGGTAGGACTTCTTTTGTTTGTGCCAGTGTCCAGGCTGTTCTAGTATTTAGTGTGGAGTCTGTGATATTGGCTGAGTTGGTTTTGTAAACCCTATAATCTGGCAACCCTGTAACTGGGTGTAATAATTCAAACTTGTGAACCAGTGTTGTGTTTGTAATCCGTTTATTATTCACGCTAATGTGAGCAGGTCGCAGTTGGATTATTTACACTTGGACGGGTTTTCATTAGTTGGGGAGGGATATTACTGTGGCCGTTTAAAACATTGTTTCGTTTTAGACCTATAGTACTTCAGGGCAAAAGCAAACTTATGCTATTCGGCGATATGTTAATATTCAGTTATATTGTGTCCGTTAGGTACCTGTTAATTTTATTGTTTGAAAGCATTACTTGACATTCCAAACGAAAAAAAGGTGACCATGACTAGGAACAGTTACAATACGAGAAATGTCCTTAGTTATCACCGAATAACCTAGGTTTCTACCCCATGCACCCGGACCCATTGGTACGGTCGCCTACTTAAATAAATATGTCTGACAACTTTATTCAAATTTAAAGCGTACCCTAGTAGCAAGTTCCAAAGTGTACGCATGTTTATATACGTGACCGTACATGTAGCATGGAGTTGTGGACTCATCGGTGTCCCACAAAAGGATTTGGTTACCAATTTGGGCCACGCATCGGCCATATGAGTAGTCGTCATAGGCTAACAGGGACAGAGGCGTATGGCCTGACATTGGTACTGTCAAAGACCTGTCATTTAATCTACCAATCACAACGGACTATTGTTACCTCTTCACCCTTCTCTGCGATGTTGGCTCCGTTAATAAAAACAAAAACATGGTGAGGTCTTTAGGTGGTCCTGTCTATGATACCATGGGACCTGGCGAAGGAGTCCGCTGGATACGTTTATCGCATGACCGGTCATTGTGGCAGGCCTATGTTCAGCAATGGACGTCTTTGTCTTTCGACTGATATGTTGATGATGATGTCTATGATAACAACTAACCCAATTCCTTTCTTTCCAGATAGACTCTACTTCGCAACCCTCAAAACGGGTTACAAGCCAAAACCCACCCGGAACAGCAAGTACTTCCACATAGAAGATGACATCCAGTACGAGAACTTCTACTTTGACTTCGGACCTTACCACCTGTGCCATTTGTACCAGTTCTGCAACAAGCTCAATGAGGAATTGGAGAAGAACCCGAAGAAAAAAATCGTGTTCTATACGAGCAATAATGAGACGCTTCGACTCAACGCAGCATATCTTATTGGAAGCTATCAGGTAGGCAGAAATAACTTAAGTTACATCCATGAAACGTATTAACTAATTGCATGTACTTAAAATTATTTAATTTATGTATGGGTGCACTTGGTGCTGCACATAATCTAGGTATATGGTGTTTCCGTTGTTATTTTTAACCGACTTCAAACAAGAGATTCTCAATTCGACTGATTGGTTATAGTGTGTAATGGATATCTCCGGAAATCGTAAACCAATTTTCCAAAAAAAAAAAATCGAGTCGGTATAACTTCGAGATGGTCCCGTTGGCACCAAGTTAGGGTCTGATGATGGGATCTTGTAGAAATCGGTTGAAGTTATTTTTTATTTTATTTTAGCGGTTATTATTATTGAAATACGGGACTTCTGTCTATATTTGACTTGTGTTAACACAATACTACACTACTTGATGCATAAGGTGCATTCATAGTTGAACTTTTGACCTAATTTCTTGGCCAAAAATGTTTACCATCCCTAACAAAGTAACAAACGTAGTAAGTGGCAGGGTCTATTTTGATAAATAAAAAATGGAAGAGAGGAGAAAAATAAGAGATTACGAAATATCACTCGAAAGAATTTCGTTATCCGTACCTAAGAAGCATAAATATTCTTAAGATTCTATGAATGAGATGACCTGACACGATATATAATAATACACAAAACAATTAGATTAAAGTTTGTAATAAATATTGAAAACTAAAAACAATAGAATTACAAGTTAATTGTCTAGAGTATTCATTCCATTTTGTCTTTGCGTGGTAGCGGTCAGATCCAATCTAAATTAGACTTTTAGAGAATATTCGTCAGTTATCTGTTACAAACGCCTACATATTCTCATCCTTATTACAATGTTTTTAAGTGTAAGATTGCTTAGTCAGCTGTTGAAGATGGTAAGATAGAACGTGCGTTACCTATACAATTTCGTTTCACTCGTTCCGCTGTTATTGGATAATTGAGGTGCGTGGGAAAGCATTTTTCGCAAGCAATAGGTACGATTGTTTAACCCGTCGAATCCCAGGCATTTGGAGTGCTTATGTACTTCCGTCACCATATGGTGACGCTGGGGCTCAAAGGGTGCACATTTTATATTTTTCTTCTGGAAAATCAAACTGATTATATTGTGCATAAACTAGAAAAAGTACCCATTTCGGATAATTTGTATACAGTAAATACATGAAAGAAGGAAGGTAGAAGGCTGAAACTATTACAATGTTACGTTGACATCGAGAATCTAAACGCATTCCAAATTTCTTCGAAATCGGTGCAGTAGAAGTGGTCGATAAATTAACCACAAGATTCGAATCATCGACAGTTGATACGCGGTAAAGTTAAATAGAGTCTATTGGGTTTACTGGATATCTAATATATTAATATAAAATGCACTAAACTTCAATTATTTTTTTTTATATATATTTATTTTCAAAACTATAATGTACATAGATTAAATCTAACTAATATACTTAACCATAGGTTAGGTTAAGTAGATTAGTTAGATTTATCTAAGATTGGCCCTTGTGGCATTGTACCGAGGATGCTGGCGGCATTTCCTCGCTGTATCGCAATACTGATGCGTTGTGCGAAGAAGTCGCCAGCTCTTCGGTCTTTAGTTACATCAACCAGACGTTTCGCTATCTCAGCAACCAATTAAATCTAATTTGAATTCTAAAATATGATTATCATCATCGTCATCATCATCATCTCAGCCATAAGACGTCCACTGCTGAACATAGGCCTCCCCTCTGGACCGAATATGATTAATAATGTTCAAATTCTATTCAGACGCATGTGCTCGATGTAGGTACTATGTCTGGAAATGGTTAAAAATAGCAAAGGGACATCTTTTGAATATTATCATTATTATACTAACACTTCACAAATAACTAGAAATAATAATAATAATTCCTATGGACATCGTACGTATAACGTACAATCATGATTAAACATAAAAATCTGGGATATTTTGACTTCAATTGCTTAAAATGTAGTAAAATTCAATAAAGAGGGACAGTTACGGTTCCATTTGGTGAATTGGTTTATTCATGGTCCTAATATGCACATTAGGGTGTAATAAACGTTCGTGTTAATCGGCACGATGTGCTTGTAATGTAATTTTAGTTGTTACACTGATATTTCATGAATTGTTCCACATTTACGTTTTATGGACGAAAATGTTTTAATTCTTTTTTTTAGCTCTGGTAATGGGTAGTCGCAATAGCCACTTAAATTTATTAAAAGTGTCGCTATCGTTTATTGTAATGACTTTGCAGCAGTTTCACAAGTAAATGTTTCAATCGTTGGTTTACGGACATTAGCTGATTTTGCTTCTATCGTTTGCTTTTCCTGCATCAACTTCGCAATCACATAGGTATATAAGCTAAACCGTAATGGTAGCTCACAATAAGCCCATTCATTACAAATAAATATCATGAGACATTCTTACACGAATTGACGTAGTCCCACGGTAAGCTCAAGCACTAAACGATGATATTATGGAAATACAAGAAACCATGACTGGTCAATAAATCGTTTTGCGATAAATACACATAATTACGGATCTTTTAGTTTTCTGAATTAATTTTGATATATAATCTTCTAATTCTCAGATAATATATCAAAACGGGTCCCCCGGCGCGGTGTACAAGCAGCTAACGGACGGCTCAGAATGGTCCCTCCTCAACTTCCGCGATGCCTCCGGGGGCCCCCCTCTCTTTGACATATCTTTGCTGGACGTGCTTCACGGCATCAAGGTGGCACATGACGCCGGCTTCTTCCATTTTGAGCATTTCGACGCCGACCAGTATTTGTTTTATGAGGTGAGTTGTTACAGTGGTGCCGTGACCAGGATTTTCGATATTTAGGTTTACCCGTGTTAGTGCTTTCAATGCGACTTTCGTACATTGTGGATCAGTATTCAATTTTCGAATTATAAATAAAGGTATCGCAGATTACCTATTGTTACATCTTATGAATAAATTACTTTTGATTTCGAGCTTTCTTAAATTCACGGATCAGTCAAATAAGAAGAAGGATTATTTCCTGAAACTTTCGTCATAGCGGTACCTATTCACATTTATGCATTTATAGCTTTTGAACATATTTGTATTTTGACCGTGACCAGGATATAATTGACCAAACTGTCTGATAGTAGGCTATCTTCTTGTACTAGAAACACTCTATTTTATCGATAAAAATTGTGTCTATTTCGACGACGTGTAGTAAGTGCATGCTAGTGCAGACATGCATGCCCTAGATTGCCAATTTCTATTTCATCTAAATACGGTGTCGTATCGAACAGGAATGTATCAATTTGAATGATATCAATAGAGTAGATGTTTAATAAAGCTCTTTCAAATGTTTAGAATACCTGCGATAAGACATCGCGGGGATTAGAGTCTCATGTTTCTGGAGTGAGTCATAGTTTAGAATGAGTTTAGCAAACGTTTGCGAATTTTTCGTAGATATGTTAGGAGATGAATCATCGATAGGAATATTTATAATTGAATTCGAATTCATAGTTTTGACTAGCATTTTTTATTGTGTAATTAACAAGTCATAACAATTCCACCTTGGACATTGGTACCAGCCTCAAAATACCAGTGTCGTAAAATCACAAAATCTCAAAATAACAAAATTTTTGAATAGATATCTAGATACCGTAAGTCATCAAAGTCGCAAAACATTAAAGTTCTAGTGCACCAGAAAAGCAAAATAGCATACTTTTAGGACACCAGACGATAAGAGGCCCATTTCTCAAAAGCTTGTAACTTGTAATACAAGTGGAAGCCTCTTTTTAACATCATTTATAAGATAAGGACTTCCGCTTGTATTACAAGTTACAAGCTTTCGAGAAATAGGCCCAAGGACACAAGAACGTCTCAAAATATCAGAGTGGCCCAATAACAGATTAGCAGGAAAACATAGTCGCAATATACGAAACTCGCAGAATATCAGAGTAGCAAGATACCAGTGACCAAATAACAGAATAGCGGAATGTCAGAGTCGTAATATAACATATTTTTTCTTGTAACCTATCTAGTGCATGCAATCCCTTTTTCATTTATTTGTTTGCAATTACGGGATTTGACATACTTTTCAATCCCGGAATGGCATGCCCTAAACCACTTATGAATATTGCAGAAAGTCGAAAACGGCGATCTAAACTGGATCGTCCCAGGCAAGATGCTAGCCTTCTCTGGCCCCCACCACCGCTCCCGGCTCGATCGCGGCTACCCCCTCCACAGCCCCGAGCATTACCACGACTATTTCCGTCGTCACGACGTCACGACCATCGTACGACTGAACAAGAAGTCGTACGACGCCCGACAGTTCACCGCGCACGGGTTCGAGCATAGGGAGCTGTTTTTCGTGGACGGGTCGGTGCCGTCGGATCTGATCGTGAACCGGTTTATAAGGATATCTGAAGCGGCGAGAGGGGCTGTAGCGGTGCATTGTAAAGGTAATGTTTTAGTACCATTATACAATACGGATATTATTTTAACTCTTTCACATCACATTATATCACATCATCAACCAATAACAGTCCATTGCTGGTTAAATGTCAGTCCTATTATTTATCTACTCGTATGCGCATGGACGCATTAGGAGGTAAATTCCCACCATCGCCACGCTGTAATTTGTCCACTATGATGACGCTGATGTCGAACGTTCATTGACAAAATCCCTTAGTCGACTCTTATGACAGCCACGGGAAGAGTTAATGTGATGACAAATGTAACCTTACTGCTGTTTAAAACGTACTCTATACTCGTATTGTGTTGTAATTGTTTATGTTATAATTATAACGTATATATTTTTTTACTCGCTATCTCGATTATAGGTAGATTTTAGGTACAGGATGGTGACAGACAGGTGAAAGATAAGTGAAGAGTTTAGTAAGAGTCCTTTTTTATCCACGTATTAGGACCAAAGAAATGCCTACAAGTAATAACACGGAGTATGTGTAATTAAATGAAGGTTTTATTATTAATGCTATGGTGTTCTTTGTGGTCAATTTACTAATGGATGAACCATTTATTGTCAACGTAATATAAAACGTAAATAATGAAATTATGTATGTATATCAAAAACTAACGCATCGAGTCTGTCCTATTTCCTAAGCAATAAAAGAATGCGTCTCAGTCATTCTTCTGTCATAAAATTATTTCGTGTAATGGTAGCAAGCCTTTATACAATATTTGTATGTGTTAGATCATCATCATCATCAGCCTATGATAGTCCACTGCTGGACGTAGGCCTCTCCTATTAACTATGCGTATAGACGCATTAGGAGGTAAATGCCCATAATCGCCTCGCTGGGCAAGAGGATTGGCGATCGCAGTAATGTGTCCACTATGATGACGCTGCTGCCTATCATCAATCTTTTATCAAATAATGATCAATTGATCAGTGACACTTCAATCCATTAGTCGAATCTTACGACACCCGCAGGAGGAGTTGGGGTGGTGACAAATGTATTCTTACTGCCGTCACCACACGGCCCCTAGCTGTGTTAGATATCTTTCCTATTTTTGTCAAGTATTTCCATTCGTATTTGCTTAAGTGGAATTGTTGATAAAGTTTTTTTTTGTTTTCCAGCGGGCTTAGGTCGCACCGGCACATTAATAGCATGCTACATGATGAAACACCACGGCTTCACCGCTAGAGAGGCCATCGCGTGGCTCCGCGTCTGTCGCCCGGGCTCCGTCATCGGCCACCAGCAGTGGTTCCTCGAGAAGTGAGTAGTTCCACTGTCCAGCGGAGACAGGACTGCCAGGTCACTATATGATGAAGCACCACACCGCTAGAGAGGCCATCGCGTGTCGCGTCTGTCGCCCGGGCTCCGTCATCGGTCACCAGCAGTGGTTCCTCGAGAAGTGAGTAGTTCCACTGTCCAGCGGAGACAGGACTGCCAGGTCACTATATGATGAAGCACCACACCGCTAGAGAGGCCATCGCGTGTCGCGTCTGTCGCCCGTTCTCCGTCATCGACCAGCAGTGGTTCCTCGAGAAGTGAGTAGTTCCACTGTCCAGCGGAGACAGGACTGCCAGGTCACTATATGATGAAGCACCACACCGCTAGAGAGGCCATCGCGTGTCGCGTCTGTCGCCCGGGCTCCGTCATCGACCAGCAGTGGTTCCTCGAGAAGTGAGTAGTTCCACTGTCCAGCGGAGACAGGACTGCCAGGTCACTATATGATGAAGCACCACACCGCTAGAGAGGCCATCGCGTGTCGCGTCTGTCGCCCGGGCTCCGTCATCGACCAGCAGTGGTTCCTCGAGAAGTGAGTAGTTCCACTGTCCAGCGGAGACAGGACTGCCAGGTCACTATATGATGAAGCACCACACCGCTAGAGAGGCCATCGCGTGTCGCGTCTGTCGCCCGGGCTCCGTCATCGACCAGCAGTGGTTCCTCGAGAAGTGAGTAGTTCCACTGTCCAGCGGAGACAGGACTGCCAGGTCACTATATGATGACGCACCACACCGCTAGAGAGGCCATCGCGTGTCGCGTCTGTCGCCCGGGCTCCGTCATCGACCAGCAGTGGTTCCTCGAGAAGTGAGTAGTTCCACTGTCCAGCGGAGACAGGACTGCCAGGTCACTATATGATGAAGCACCACACCGCTAGAGAGGCCATCGCGTGTCGCGTCTGTCGCCCGGGCTCCGTCATCGGCCATCAGCAGTGGTTCCTCGAGAAGTGAGTAGTTCCACTGTCCAGCGGAGACAAGACTGCCAGGTCACTATATGATGAAGCACCACACCGCTAGAGAGGCCATCGCGTGTCGCGTCTGTCGCCCGGGCTCCGTCATCGACCAGCAGTGGTTCCTGGAGAAGTGAGTAGTTCCACTGTCCAGCGGAGACAGGACTGCCAGGTCACTATATGATGAAGCACCACACCGCTAGAGAGGCCATCGCGTGTCGCGTCTGTCGCCCGGGCTCCGTCATCGACCAGCAGGGGTTCCTGGAGAAGTGAGTAGTTCCACTGTCCAGCGGAGACAGGACTGCCAGGTCACTATATGATGAAGCACCACACCGCTAGAGAGGCCATCGCGTGTCGCGTCTGTCGCCCGGGCTCCGTCATCGGCCATCAGCAGTGGTTCCTCGAGAAGTGAGTAGTTCCACTGTCCAGCGGAGACAGGACTGCCAGGTCACTATATGATGAAGCACCACACCGCTAGAGAGGCCATCGCGTGTCGCGTCTGTCGCCCGGGCTCCGTCATCGACCAGCAGTGGTTCCTCGAGAAGTGAGTAGTCGTTCCATCTTTAGTGTACAGCTTGGACGGGTCTAATATAGTATTTTATGCAACTCTTGTTTAAGAGAGGTCAAAAAAGGTGAGTGGCGTGGGTAACAATTTGAGGCGAAACCGAAAATTGTTATTAAAGACGCCACGACCATTTTTTGACTCAGTTAAATAATGTTGCATACAATACTTTTTCTACGACCACACATTTATTTTTAAATAAAATTGTAAATTTGAGAAATATTCTTAGTCAAACACAATTTTATTAATCATCAAGGTCGGGCGGGAGACGTCAAAATTAAAAAAGAAAGCTCGTCTATGGTTTACTGTTCGTCTAATTTTTTTTTTTAATTAGGTTGGTTGCCATGTATTGACACGAGGTGTCTTAAAATGCAAAAAACGCACTGCGTGTAAACCCGAATGCGTAAAGGGAATAGACAATATAGACTTATCTTGACATTTGTAAGGTAGGGTCTTAAAGGTGTGTTCACGACCATGTAAATGACAAATAAAAGTACGGGAGTAGAAAAAAGTTATTTAAGTCCTTGTCATCTGTACAAAACATTTGTTGGATATCTTACATGCGTCAAAATTTGGCCTGCGCGCCAGTATCTCATCTAACGAATATCTAACCTTATCGTCTACAGAACAATTGCTTTGACAGCGTCCGCCACCATTTTGATCACTAGGTGTTCGTGCGTGGCATGGTAGCCACGCCAGCATTTGGCATCTTTCGTTGACAGATTTTATCATTTCTGAAGTTATTTTTTTTATTCTAAAAGTACATTACTATAGAGGACGGGAAACGAAGGGTTACAGGCCAAGTAGATATATCTGGCCGAAGGAACTGAGGCCAGATAGGAATACGCGGCCTGTAACCCTGTTTCTCGCCGAGATTTGTATGGTGCTTTTCTCAAACTTGCCATGAAATAAAACTAACTGATTTCGCCGAGCAACTGATTTTTTGATTTCTATTTGATTTGTAAATAAACCAATAGTACAGTATCGTACAACATTAAAAAAAAAAACATTCGCGCCTAACTTTTTTTTTTATCTGTTTGAGGTATCCTTTTACCTGGTGGTATAGACATTAGTTTTTAGGTAATTTTTTTTTTGTGGCTGAATGTCAAGACATAATGTCACAATTTGACGTTTCAAAACAAAAGACAGTTTGTTTGCAGTCCTAGGTGTAAAAAAATACATGAAATCTCTTTACATATCATCTTAGCATATGCCACCGGATACATAGTATTTACGGGTTTAATTTAAAGTAAGTAACATCAACATTCCGTAGCAAGTTTGAGAAAAATACATTAGCACCCCTTAGTTAAGCCCGCTCCGCGCCTCCCCCGACACAAAGGTGCCCATTACACTCGCCGCGTTTCCACGTGGAACCGCAATTGACAACCTCTGCAGCAGGAAAGATCCGGAGCGAAGATCGTCACCACTCTCTCGCCTCCCTACCTCTTTAATAAAAGTTAAGGCTTCGACACACCAACATCCGGTGGTCTCCACCGCGAGCGGGACAAACAAATAATTAGTAGAGAAGTTTAAATGTGCGTATATGTTAACAATAAACTATTTCGCAGCGTGCAGCCGCGAATGCACGCCGAGGGAGAGGCGTACCGACGGCGGCACCACATAACCTCACTTCCTGTGTTCGCGCGCGGCATCTATTGCGACCTGCCGCCCGAGAACAAGCCTGTGTCGCTGCAGACCATACTGCATAACAAGGAGACCAACAATAAGGTCAGTCTACTGTACAATACATCATCATCAGCCTATGATAGTCCACTGCTGGACGTAGGCCTCTCCTATTAACTATGCGTATAAACACATTAGGAGGTAAATACCCATAATCGCCACGCTGGGCAAGCGGATTGGCGATCGCAGTAATGTGTCCACTATGATGACGCTGCTGCCCATCATCAATCTTTTAATAATAAATAATGGTCAGTGACACTTCAATCCCTTAGTCGACTCTTACGACACCCGCAGGAGGAGTTGGGGTGGTGACAAATGTATTCTTATTGCCGTCACCACACGGCATACTGTACAATACAATAACTCTTTATTGCACCTCAAAGACAAATACAAAACAAATAATAAAAGTACATGAAAGAGGTAAACAAAAGGCGGTATTATCGCTAAAATGCGATCTCTTCCAGACAACCTGTAATTTACTGTAGGAATATACTATATGAAAAGCAGTAAGATTCACAAGCTTTAGTTCGGTCTGGATGGATCCTTTTTCCGAAGCAGCTAAGCCACTGGTGTTCAATTGCCCTAACTATGTTTAAGAAGTAGAGATTGTAATATTAAAAAAAATGCGAATAGGTACATAGTTTTTTTTTCTGACAAAAGCTGACCATACATGGAGTTTGAACTTGGCAAAACGTGGCTAACAGTTCAATGAATTTTAAATTGTGACTTATATTTAAATGTAAGTTTATCATGGTGCGGCAGAAAGGGACAACTGAAGGTACTGTAGGCTTAGCACTTTATTGATGTAACAGTATTAGGGAATGTAAAACCGGTTATTGCATGCAAACCGTAACTAGTTTTCAATCCCTAGTCTCGAGTTAGACTATCCAGTATTAATACATTTAGTAAAACATGGGAAGTCTATCTCACGACGACATACTGTCGCACCAATCATATGCTCAGCCTACTGCCCCTATTATAAATGCCAAATCAACCCTGAAACAAAAATATTGTTAACCCTTAATAGGGCAATGGTAATATATTTACCACCTCATTTTGAAACTTATTCTGTCATTTAATTAGTGTCAAAGCCAATGAAATTTAGGTGTGACTGATGCCTTATTAAGGGTTAAAAATATTGTAATGTTCTTTATTAATTTCAGCTCGACAATGCAAACGCCCTCAACGCAAACGAGACAGACTCCGAAAACAACGTGACAGCTGTCATCGGCAAATACAAGACCACCGCTACAGCCATGCTCCCCACTAAGACAGTTTTCACCCCCAAAATGAACTATATGCTCCCTACGAATAACATCAGAAACGCAGCCAACACGAATCTAAAGACTCCACAGCCAAGGATCTTAAATTCTACTATAAAGTCTCACTACGCAGCTAAAACTTCCACGTTCCCGCCAACTAGAAGTGCCAATTCTCAAGCGAAAATCTCAAGTGTCAAAGCTCAGTTCACAGGAAAAAGCAGCTTCCATGGCCAAAGGGCCAATTTGGCGCGACCTGTTGGTTACGCTCATGGAACTAGCCCTTTAAAAACATTTACAAGAAAAACTGTCACGAAAATAACTAATAATGACACTACAGTCGTAAATACACTCAGCAATGTTACTTCTACTTTGTCAGCTTTGACGGAAAACTGTCATCTGAACGGCAAGAATCGTCTCCCGTCTGAGCCGAATCTAAAAGCTGTCGCCGCCAAAACTACCCCAACTAATGTAAATTCGAGGAAGAAATTAATCGTACGCTCGAATTCTAGCTCTAGGAAGAAACTCCCGAAGAATAACGTAGGTAAAAGCAGTTTGGAGTCCACACAGGATTTGTCTTCCAGTGATACGAATGTCACCAACATATCTGCTGATTCATTGGAAACTCCATTTAGATTTAGACGAAAACGGGATAAATCTAGCAGTCCCGAACCTATGGACTGTATTTCTAATTCCATTATTACTGCTGATGTAACGCCAGAAAATTTCGAAGAGTCCACCAACTCGCAGGGAAATAAGTTATACAAAATAAAAGCGTTAAGGAAGAAATGCCCCGCTTTTGGAGTAAGTCTTTTAAAAAAGGATGGTGTGCAAACTCGCTCGAGTACTTGTGCAAGTAGCTCGACTGTGAAGAAGAAATGATCTCGATGTGGTTAAGTATGTAGTTGTATTTGCACTTCAGATTCTATATAGGTATGTGCATAGCACATGTAGCGTCGATTGCATATATTCGTTTAGTGACTATTCAACGCCCTACTTAATTTCACAATTTTACTTAACGTCACGAAAGTAACTTCTGTCTTATCAAAGTTCGTAACTCACTTGTGCTTTTGGCGCTCAATATGATATATTACTAAACACCTTTTCCACATTATTCGTCTTTTTCCTTTTCTTCCAGGAATAATTTCTATTAACACGTTTTTTTGTTGGAATCTACGCGTGTCTCCATGGCATAGTAGTCTATAGACACCGATATATTAGTTTACATAAAGAAATTCTACTTATCTATCATGTCATGAAGTTATTTTTGTGCCAAGAATTCTATCTATTATCCCTGTTTTATTTGTGGACTATCCGACATGCATGCGTGCAAAACTCGATTAAAATACTGGCACCAAATGAAAACATATACGTAATATTTTTGTGGACAATGTCTACTTAACTTTCCTCCCAGTTCGACTATGTATATGTACGTCGCTAAACGAATGTATGTACTTGTTATGTGTATAGAGAGTATATAAATCTGTGTTGTAAAACCCCACATCAGAGCCTAACCGTTACACATAGTTACTGCTAGGTCGATTGATTGCCTACATGCAGCTATTCTTAAGCTTTCTTTCTAAGATATAAGTTTATTAAGTCTGTTTAATCATAACAGACAATTTTTTTGTTTGTATCGTTATTTGGATAGTAATCAATGGATGCGATTCTACGGCGGCCGCTAAACCTCCTAATTATTTTTAGGCGTCGCTAAACCACTTTGTTATTCTATGGGCAGCTGTCATAATCAAATATTTCTTAAATTTAGGCTGTCTATTCGTGGTCTATTCAATTTAGGCTTAGCTGCTTAAATGCTATTCAGTACATGTCTTTTTAAAACAAAAACATAGAAACGTCAAGCTAAACTGACTAATTTTAGCGGCGAATAAAATAGTCTCGTTTAAAATAAGGATAACACAAATACATCAAGTTTTACAAAATAATTATTTTCGAAATGGATGAAGAATACGTCATAGCTGCTGTGGTGGCCGACGAGAGGGAGTATGGCGAGGGCGAGGGTGAAAAAATGTATTTGAAGAGGTTACGAGACGAGTCTTATCCATTTGACCGGTCTGAGCGGAAGTTTCGCAAAATGTTTAGGCTATCGCGGGCCATGGGCCGGCACGTAGTGGACACTTTGTGTGAAGGCGATGCGCTACGAGTGGGGACGGTGCCCCCACATTTAAAGGTATTAAGTGCACTCAATTTTTTTGCCCATGGCAGTTACCAGACTGCTGTGGGAGAAATTAATATACTAGCTCAAAGTCAACCAAGAATAAGCCGCAGCCTGGCAGCTGTGTGCCCCATTATTATAGAAAGGTTGACCCCACAGTGGATCAAGTTCCCAGTGACCAGACTGGAGAAAGAGAAGGCAATGCAGGAGTTTCAGGACAATTTTGGAATGCCATATACATTGGGTGCGGTAGATGGCAGTCACATGCCTATACACAAACCTCCAAATAACCACCCTATTGCCCCAGGTAATAGTTTACTTTATAATGTTGCCCATTCAAATTGAAAAAAATATTTATAACACATAATTTAAAAAAGTCACTTTTTAGTGGTCTAACATGTATAAACAAGTATTACATATATGTAATGGAATAAAACTTATTAAATTATCATATGTAACCCAAAATAAAAAACGATTTTACAGTTTTTATACAGATATCATTCATTCGTTCGTTCACTTATTTTTTTAAAGTAGCAACACACTCGATTTAATTTAGAAATTTTAGAATATGGTTAAAAACTGGTTAAATTTAGTCAGGGTGACGTTCTGGAATAGCACTTGTCAAATTCGCCGTCTAAATTATAATTAAAAATTAGACATTTTAATTTTAGCTTATTTAGCCGACGTGCACGTAGAATCGCATCCAATATGTATTGAAATTACTTTAAGACGATTACGCCACACTCATGCGCATGTGGTCGCGGTTCGCGGCACGCATCCGGTTTGAATTGGCCTTTAGTATTGCTTGTTACAGAAGCGTAAAATGAGATTAAGTAGTAATTAAATGGCGCTATCTAGTGCTCAAATTTCGAACAAATTCCAATTTTAGTTTTGTAAGGTTATCGTTTTATTTTTAAGATAATAGACAATCAATTGACCGTAGTCTCCTAAGAAATGAATATTTTTGTATTATATAAAATTACTAAGTGATTTTTCAAATGCCATTTCTTTAGCTTTTATTGAGCGACTTGTTTTAATCATATCGATTCGTTGACATTTTGTTGAATAAAAAATTTAGTTTCTAAGTGAATTATTTGCAATATAAAGTCTTCTTTATAACTAATTATGTGCTGAATACTTTTTGAAAGCTTTTTAGACTCATATTTTTTGTGATTTTATGCAGCCTAATTTTATTTTAGTTCGCGAAATCGCTATCAGACTAATAAAATGCACTTTGGTACTCTACATTTATTTTTATTTTGACCAGTAAGAAATAATTATTGATGTATTGTTTTATATAATAGAGTTTTCGTTAATAAGAGCTATATAACAGTACATTGCGTTGCGTTATACATTAGGTGGAAGTAAATAGTTAAATGTTACAGTGTTTGTGTTAGGCGTTCGAATGAACGTAAATGTTACTATATTACAGTTATAAGAGTTGGAAAAAAGGTTCACTATCCCTGATATTACATTGGGTTTCCTATTTTCTTATTTCTTTGTTTTATATTACATTATAATAATCCTTCTTTGATAGGCATACGAAATTCTATTGTTTTAAAACCACCTCGTACTCTCAATAAAACAGCTGTAAGAAACCTTTCTTCCAGCAAATATTTCACTCAAATCCAATATAGATATCAGGGGTACTGAACCTTTCCCAGCGTAATTCCTATCGCATATTTTTATATCGTATCTGAAGCCTATGGAAGTTCCATAAGTTACGAATTTACAGTGTCATATCAGATTTGTACGCGCACCGTTTACCGGCGGACCTGCCGCCATCTTGAATCATTGTTTATATTGGTTTTACTGTTTACGATTTGACTGTTTTGTTTTTGGCTGGGCACTCTGAGAGTTGTTAGGAAAGCATTTAGATCGATCACAAAAAGTTGTGTGGAATTTTTACCGTGAAAAGTATTTTAGGTGAAAAATTAGATACCTTCGAGTCTCGTATCTTCGCCTAGGATACCTATCTTCGCCTAGTGTAAAAAGTTAAAGTTTCCGCATTAATTTTAGGGTATAGTGCACAGAAAATTACTAATTAGTAATTTTGAAAAACATGTACTTTGCTACGTGACAGTCAACTCTAAAAATATTTCGGTAACTTTAACTTTTCATACTAGGCGCACATCCGCAGATAGGTATCCTAGACAAAGGTACGAGACTTGACAGTATTTGTACTTCATTATCTGAATCGTCGATGAAAATGTCGTACAAGAATAGTATGGAATCTTTTTATTAAATGTAGGTACCGATTTTTTGTTCTTAATTATTTTAATGGTATTTTTATGAAAGAAATAAGATAATCGTGATACTTTTTTTATCATCGTAAATAAATTACAAAATATTGGCCTACTGAATCGATATCGGTGGTATGATTAGCTGATTAAACATTTTTCGCTTGAGCACAGGTAAATTCACGAAAGCTGGCACGAATGGATCGAGTAAGTGACAGAAAGTATCTATATATGGATGTCAAAATGACAGTAGATACAGGCTGGTATAGCACAGCTGTATAGACACAATGATTCATTAAGTCATTCATTTCAGTCATTCAATTCGCTTTAGTGAATTTACCTGTTAAAATTAGCATGTTATTTCACGTTTCATACACTTACAATCATGACTTCAACTACAGGTTGTCATGTTTAAAATTTTGCTTGCAAGTAACTGCCTTTCTTGAGAACGTTGTCTTTGTATGGAAAAACTTCTCGCGAATATTCTCCATAGTAAATTAAAACGTTCTCGATATTCTACTGCCAGGGTGCCTTATAAAACTAAGCAGTAAAATTGTTTCGTGATCAAAGTGTTGTATTATGGATGCTACGAGTAATAGCTGTTTGTTGTTCTTAGAAGTAGTGTTTCGAAAAGGTGCTGCTTGGGACTGCAATATGCCACTTATTAGGTTAATAGAGAGATTCAAAATGTTGTTAATTTAATCAGGCATATAAATTAATCAGAAACTATGGTATTAAGATTTTCTTCTTTTTTTTTTATAAACAAGTTTTATATAATTTACCATTGAAATAACTGAAAAGTAGATAATGCTTCTATGTAAGCGTGAAACTCGTGTAATGTTGCAGAATTTTGTCTGTGATTTCTATTCATAAATATCTGCTAGTCAGAAAATTATGTGGTTGTAAATAGTTTGTGAAAGCTATAATTATTATTGATTATCTGCTTAGGATTTAGCCTGTGTTTACAAAAGTGACTAAAAACGTAACACAAATACCAATAGAATTATTCTTGAGAAAATACCAAATTCTCATTTGTTTATCTAGTAAGAATTCGTAATAGAGGAGCAAATTATATGTGGATAAATAAGATTTTCAGTATATTGCAGTGCCTAGGTACTAATGTTGTATTTTGATGGTAATTTGTATATTTTTATGACATTTATTATATAATTTGGTTATGTAAATACACATTTTTCATATTGTGAGATTACATTTAATTTGCAGGTCAAAATATTTATATTGCAACAGAAAAGGTTCACTAATTACACTATCCATGGATCGAGAGTAAAATTCATTTATTGTATATTGACTCAATATTATTGAGAGTGCAGTGACTGAAATTCTATCAGTCGTCTGTATATTACATTTTATATTACTACCGTATCAATGTATATCGACTAATGGTGAGCGTCAGGATGACTGACCAAAATAGCGGATCAGTGTTAGAGTACCATCATAATTTACTACCTATTTGCTACTATTTACTACCTATGTTCATATATTTGCTACCTAAGTTTTAAAAAAGAAATAAATTTAATTAAGTGGGCAGTCATTCTGACGTCAGGATGACTGCCCATATTTAGTATTTCGTGGTTAGACCCTATATTTTGCAACTTTCTATGTACTATGATTTACTACCTATTTGCTACCTAAGCATATATTTTTTCCAGATTTTTTAGGCAAAAAATGACGATTTTACAGGCATTTCAAATTTTGAAGAAAAAAAAATTGTTAGAGTACCATCATAATTTACTACCTATTTGCTACTATTTACTACCTATGTTCACATATTTGCTACCTAAGTTTTTAAAAAGAAATAAATTTAATTAAGTGGGCAGTCATCCTGACGTCAGGATGACTGCCCATATTTAGTATTTCGTGGTTAGACCCTATATTTTGCAACTTTCTATGTACTATGATTTACTACCTATTTGCTACCTAAGCATATATTTTTTCCAGATTTTTTAGGCAAAAAATGACGATTTTAAAAGCATTTCAAATTCTGAACAAAAAAAAATTGTTAGAGTACCATCATAATTTACTACCTATTTGCTACTATTTACTACCTATGTTCACATATTTGCTACCTAAGTTTTAAAAAAGAAATAAATTAAATTAAGTGGGCAGTCATTCTGACGTCAGGATGACTGCCCATATTTAGTATTTCGTGGTTAGACCCTATATTTTGCAACTTTCTATGTACTATGATTTACTACCTATTTGCTACCTAAGCATATATTTTTTCCAGATTTTTTAGGCAAAAAATGACGATTTTACAGGCATTTCAAATTTTGAAGAAAAAAAAATTGTTAGAGTACCATCATAATTTACTACCTATTTGCTACTATTTACTACCTATGTTCACATATTTGCTACCTAAGTTTTTAAAAAGAAATAAATTTAATTAAGTGGGCAGTCATCCTGACGTCAGGATGACTGCCCATATTTAGTATTTTGTGGTTAGACCCTATATTTTGCAACTTTCTATGTACTATGATTTACTACCTATTTGCTACCTAAGCATATATTTTTTCCAGATTTTTTAGGCAAAAAATGACGATTTTATAAGCCTTTCAAATTCTGAACAAAAAAAAATTGTTAGAGTACCATCATAATTTACTACCTATTTGCTAATATTTACTACCTATGTTCACATATTTGCTACCTAAGTTTTAAAAAAGAAATAAATTAAATTAAGTGGGCAGTCATTCTGACGTCAGGATGACTGCCCATATTTAGTATTTCGTGGTTAGACCCTATATTTTGCAACTTTCTATGTACTATGATTTACTACCTATTTGCTACCTAAGCATATATTTTTTCCAGATTTTTTTAGGCAAAAAATGACGATTTTATAGGCATTTCAAATTTTGAAGAAAAAAAATTTGTTAGAGTACCATCATAATTTACTACCTATTTGCTACTATTTACTACCTATGTTCACATATTTGCTACCTAAGTTTTAAAAAGAAATAAATTAAATTAAGTTAGACCCTATATTTTGCAACTTTCTATGTACTATGATTTACTACCTATTTCTTTGATTTACGTCAGAATGACTGCCCACTTAATTAAATTTATTTCTTTTTTTAAACTTAGGTAGCAAATATGTGAACATAGGTAGTAACAAGTAGCAAATAGGTAGTAAATTATGATGGTACTCTAACAAATATTTTTTGTTCAGAATTTGAAATGCTTATAAAATCGTCATTTTTTACCTAAAAAATCTGGAAAAAATATATGCTTAGGTAGCAAATAGGTAGTAAATCATAGTACATAGAAAGTTGCAAAATATAGGGTCTAACCACGAAATACTAAATATGGGCAGTCATCCTGACGTCAGAATGACTGCCCACTTAATTTAATTTATTTCTTTTTTAAAACTTAGGTAGCAAATATGTGAACATAGGTAGTAAATAGTAGCAAATAGGTAGTAAATTATGATGGTACTCTAACACTGATCCGCTATTTTGGTCAGTCATCCTGACGCTCACCGACTAATGTCATACATTTCGTATCATATTGGTATGAAAAAAGTTGGCACGTCGCAGCAAATGTGATAACGTAATTATGATTGCCTCCTCCTATAAATGAGTGTTTCAAAAGTTGACTTAATCATCTTTACATAAGATTCAAGTCAACCTCCGTGTTTGAACTTACGAAGGGCATAAGCGCCATCCATCTGTCGACGACGATTGAAAAAAGCTCACAGCTCTAATGTCAATGCAATAAGAGCGAAATTGTGTCATATTTTCCGATCGTTGTCTACTTGTGCGTCGTTCGAGCCAAAGCAAGACGATGGACACATCGCTCTTAGGCCGGACAGGAATAAGTTTTTACGTAATACGGAGCTATATCGAGGAATGTGATAGTGATATTCACCTTTAATTCCATAGTATACCTAAAAACCTACAGGCTTTATGGCATTGACATTTTATTCCGACCGGCGAATGCCGATCGGCCGTCGACAGATGGGGGTGTCCCCAAATCAATCGACCCGGAATCTGCTTAAACCGGGGAAAAATATTTTATGTCGACGGCATAACAGTGAAAAGTACGTCTATCGGCACGTGTCGGTTCGGCTGTCGCGGCGTCGGATTTTTCGCTCTTATGCCGTCGACTTAATGCTTTTTTCGACCGGCACAAGCCGATTCCGTGTCGATTCATTTGGGAGACCCTAAAGTGAACCTTAAGTTGTATCATGTATCAATCCAGAAATCATTGATATTATTTATTTAGCTATACATATATGTTTACATTTATCGTTTCAAGAATTTATGTCTAAACCCCAATATAATATTTTCATAGCTACTTATTTTTATTTATATAAATATTTTATTGATATATATTTTTTACATTTGTTGGTGCGATGTGGTGTGATGGGTATGGGACCAGTAAGTCATACCAACTGTTTTGCATCTGTTGTTTAGATATAATTTATCTATAGGCGTTTTCTGAGGTTATTAAGTTTGTATGTACATACAATTAAAGAAAAGGAATAACAGTTTTAATAAACACCTATGACAAATTTTTCTAAATCCAATCGAATCATAGTGCGTCGCATTTTAGTCATGCATTGACAATGAAAACTTATTCCAATCTATTATGTTATTGGCACGCACAGTAAACTTAATATTTTTATTAGTATTGGTGACAAAGAATTTCTATGTAAAAGTAATTTCTCCTCTTTTAAACTACGATGTATACCCGCGTCAGCCTATAGGCTTTTTAATCTAAAAAAAAGACGAGACGTAGTCTATTTGAGGCAAAAATAGCCTAGCGGCTTCCTGGCCCGAAATTTTGCCAGACTAAAACATAAATAAACAGTTAAACTCACTTATTTTTTGTCATTTAAGCGCAACTTGTTTCGGAGAGCCAAAGTCTAGATTCACAAACACTGAGCCCGACACTTTGCGGTGAAAACCGATTTGAGTATAACCGTTTATGTTTTAGTCTCAAATTTATATAACTATTGTTTAAATTTAATCATGCCTGACTGTTACTATGTTATGAAATTATGTTTTAGACCTAAATTGTACACTAAAGGCCTCAAGAATAGTTGTTACGTTGTGATCCTCCGATCTAATCATTTACTAATGTAGCGCACTGTACATGTACATATACACTATCAAAATGGTGTAACAAATGCTTGTGCTTAAAGAAAAATAAAAAGATATATTCCAATTTATTTTGTGATTTTATTTGATTTTGCATGTTGTCCAGTTGAGGAATATTGTTGCCTATCCACTCATTTGCTTTGAAATTTTGGTTGAGCTTTATTCCTATGTAAAATAAGAGTGACAGATGAGTGGCTTTAGGCCGGGATTCCAATGATCTATGGGGGCAAAACTTGAACACAACTTTATTAAAATTGTGTATCCAATTTTATTGCATATCTCTGAATTTTGAAATTAAAATGTTTGTGCGTGTGTGTGTGGGTGTGTGTAGGTACAGTCACGGACTTTAATTGATAAGCCACTTGTCACTGTGCGTATTTTAGCCGTGTAATGCAAATCGGGTTTAGTCGCTTTTACTCGTAAATCCTAGTAAAGAAAGTAAAGTCATCGTATAATAGAAGAGCAAAAATTATATTTCTATCTTTATCATTGTGCGTTTATGAACTGTCACTTAGGTTCGAATCTCTTAACTAAAATGTTAAATGGCGAACTTGACATTACATTCAATGCACTTAGCTTTATAATATAATTTTATCTACAGGAATATCATAATTTCCCTGTTATGTATTCAGAAGCGGTAATGTAATGACCTATATTAAGAGACCGGTGTCTGCGGCTGTATCATAATGTTAACATTAAAGTACAGGCAGAGTACAGTGCATCATAATGTTGACATTGAAGTATCGTCGTCATGATATTAATTTTAACATTATGAAGTCAACTTCTTTTTGTTGTTTTTTTTTTTTCAATAAATATTTATTGTAGGATATCCTTACTCAAATTGAGTGATTTCAACTGATTTGAATTTTTATATTTAGAGGTAATTACTTAGTGGATATCAATGAAAATAAAGGTAAATTGTCATTCTAAACTAATGATATGGATGTAGATAAAGTTATGTATGTGACTGTACATAATTAGGCATTAAACACTCGTGTGATCTTATTATGAAACTCGCCTACGGCTCGTTTCATAAAACCACACTCATGTTTAATGCCTCTTATTATGCGCCAGCCACATAAATAACTAATAACTATGACGTATTATCGGAGGTGCTCGTCAGCAACTCTATGTGTTTTTCTTTCTTAGATTTTTGGATTTTAACGCCATTTTGAACCTAACGTCCACGTCGAGAAAAACGCATAAAAATATGTACGTGCAATAATAGATGGCGCTGAAATCAATTTATTCCAAAAATAGTAAATTTTTTTATTTACTAATTTACTCTTCTAGAAAGGGTGGTTTTGACTATTTTCGATGTATGATGCTAAATTAATTAAAACTGTGCACTAACAGGTAGTAAATATCTGGATTTCAAATAAAACTAAATCTATTACTAGTCAATCGTGCTCCTAGTGACATCTATTGTAACATATTCCGAACTATTTGAGCCTTCTATGAAACAGACCCTCTAAGGTGCATTCATCCTTACTTGTCTTATCATATAAACAAACACTTTTAGAAAACATTATCACACTTTTCTCTGCAATTACACATTATTCATCACGTCAAATGTTGTTGCATACTTAATTAAGCTCGCAAAGTATTATAATCACTCAAAAAAGCACTGAAAAATATCATTTCTGTAAAGATTTTCGTCAATAAATGCTGTTACGGTCGGATAACTTTAAAAACATCTGACATTGATGTGACATTGCGATGTCTAGATTGTCTATGTACCATATTGTTGGCATGTCAATATATCGATATTAATACTTAAAGTATAACTAAAATAAATTGCAGTAATTTACCAAAATGTATTAGGGTTTCGTAGCAAAAATGGCAACAACGGAACCCATACTTATAGTTTCGCTATGTCCGTCTTTCCGCAGCATACTTAGCTCAGTGGCCGTTAATACTATAAATCTGAAATTTGGTACAGGTATACATATTAATCATGCCAACAAAGTGATACAATAAAAAGTAAAAAAAATAATTTTTCGGGTACCTCCCCAATTGGTGATGTGGGGTGATTTTTTTTATTTGCTGTAATCGTATAGTGTGGGGTATCATTGAATAGGTCTCTTAAAAAGAAAAAGGGGCTATTAAGAAAGTTTTTTCTAAAGTCAATATTTTCGGAGATAATCGCTCCAGATGAAAAAAAATTGTCCCCCCCTCTAACTTTTGATCCAAAGGTCCAAAAAAAATCATAAATAGTGGGCTGGCATAAAACTATTTCGAACATAATCGGCCCAGCCGTATTTGAATAACTACGAAACCCTACACTGAGCATGGCCCGACATGCTCTTAGCCGGTTTTTGTAATTGATTTCAATATTTATTTTATTCAAAGACTGGCAGTGCTTAGTTGTCTATAGTTGGACTAAACGTCATACCATATTTAATAAAATCTTCACGTCAAACGTCATTCGTTTCGCTACTTCGCTACACGTTGTTCGTTACGGGTGCACTTCATGTGATTTTTCTCATGACTAGTGGCGCTTTCGTTGGAGCGACAGTGAAAAATCCTCGAAATTTAACCACAGTTTTTGATATAGTCTTATACGAATTAATTCTCTTCCTGACAGACGATGTAAAATCGATAATCCTCTATTTACGTACCTAAGCAGTGAAATTATCGCTGACATTTCATTATATCGACATTTCTAATCACTAGTGATTGTCTTTTGATCATCGTTGACGTTTTGTTTGTTTCACTTGGTCTGTGGTTTGTTTACATGATAAGACAAGTAAGGATGAATACACTGTATATTTGGGTACTTTGTGGGTTAGCCAATGACCGCTCGCGTTTTCTTCGGAAGGTGACATTACCATGGTTACGTAATATCAAAAAAGTGTAAACAATAATAATTAATCCATATTTTTCCGGAAGCTGACGTTACTATAGTTACGTTATAACATCCGCTTTAGTCCTGAGACGTCAATCTAATTTCAGAGCCCAGATGGTAATTTGACTGCTAAGCTGCTATGTAGGAATTTTCGTTCTCTTTCCTTTTAACTGCGGCTATCACTGTCAGATATTTTTTCAAAGTTAGAATTTCAGTCAGAAACTATAAAGTCTCTATTAAACATTTGTATGGCTACTGACAGATTATAGGATTAAGATAGACTGTCAAACGTCTATCTACCATATTTCCACAATTATAAAAAAGACAGCAATAGCATTTGTCTCTGTCAATGAAAAAATAATCTAAAATTACCCGATAATATGATATGGCTATTTATATAAATATCTTGACTTGAAAAAATACCTCGCCTCCTAATGTCAGATAAATCACGGCATCCGATTTGAACAAGTCATGATTAAATTACTAAACGGTTTTAGACAAATCTACGAAGAACTGTCGTTATCCAGTTTCCTCTAGGAACAACGACATCTAGCGTCTATAGTCCGTGGGCTAGTCGGTCTGAAATTAGAAAACGGTATAATTTGGGGGTACCAAGTGTCCTTTTTACAGTAGTTAGACATATTCATAAGGATGTTAAAAAAGTATGATAGACATCCCAAAGTGGTAGCTAATAGGCATACGGGCTATTTCAAGATTTCCGTTGTATGACAGGTATGGTTAAAATTAGGAAGTACAAATTTTCCTTTTCACGGCTGTTAGGTAAACTTATAAAAACGTCAAAAATGCAAGATTGCCATTTATAAGTGCTACCTAACAAAAATGGGGGCCAATCAAAGATGGTGGATCTCAAGTTTTACAAAATCAAGTATATCTCGAGAACTATTAAATATATCTAATTACTCTCTTGAACAAAATTAAAGGCATATCTGTAAGCTTCATATTTTGCATATAGTACACCATATTGCTAAAACCAACCAATAATTAATTATGACCAAATTTATGAAAATTTCGTGATTTTGATTTTTCTTGTGTCGTGTTTTTACGTAGTAGTCATGACGCTAGAAAAATTAAATATTTTTTTTAAAGATAGTATATTTAATAAGCTTTAATTTGATGTATATAACTTGTTGGTGGTATTAAAAAAAAAGACCCATAAAAAATATTTAAATGAATTGTAGTCAATGAATTGTACAGTGTACGTAAGTTTAAGTACATGTCCACTTGACAAGTTTTGTTGAAGGTTTGCACCCAAAGTTCCGATCCTCAGGGATTACACCTGTAAGTTTTTTTTTATTGAAAAATACAAACATTGAATAATCAAGTTAAGTAGTTGTAAGGACGGAACTGTACTAAGGAATGAAATGGTGATATTCACCTCTTAATAAAAGGTGAATAGGTAATACCTATCTCCCTCAGTAGTCTTTTGATAGGAAAGATCATACATATTTTGTGGCGATACGGGCACGCTTGATGAAAAATTCACGACATTCAAAAGGATACCTAATAGGGATCGTCGAGCCGGCATAACTCAATATTGATGATTAAAATATCAATGTATCATTGGGTAAGAACCCCAAGGTCTATTGGTGCTGTCACCTTAGGACGATACAAGCACCATAGTACCTATCTTATAAACAACGGTGACGAATCACTCCATCTTACGTCACCATTCTGCGAACTACTTATCCCGTCCTCGGAGATATAATAAAATACTTACCTGTACTTTTTGTGCGAAAGCATGTTGGCAAAACCCTCCAAAATATTTGCGTAAGTGTTTTTGGTGAGTCATTTATATGTATGCGCCTTGGGACATCTGAATGAAACAATTTAAATTAAGAAAGAAGAGTGGCCTATGCTGCTCGATACTTAAATCGTTTTAATTTTTGGTAATAAACGATACCTTACTGAGCACCTAGCAGGCTATGACACAATCGCACTAGGTACTGGATAAACCCTTGTAAGGCCCAATGTACATTACAATAGAATACAAGAGAATTTGAACCTTCCATAAAATTAACAAAGTCGCATTTTTTCCTTTGTTTTATATATTCTTTTCTGTTTCTTTCGTTCTATTTCTAGATTTGTATATATTTTAAGTAACAACAAAGTTAAATCTTATACAATACAACAGCATATCGTTTTTTATCAATATTCAAGTCTTTTTGAAAAATGCGCAGATGCAAGCGAGCGTCGAGGGGATTTACAGCGTGCACTCAGTAGCCGTGCTTACCATGAGTTGGAAAGTAAAGGAAATGTTAGGTTTTACTCGATGCGGAATGCATTCTATCGCGCTTGTATTGACATTAATTGGAGCGAGCGCGATGGCAAGCTTTACATATCGAGTAAAACCTAACGTTAGCGATATGCGCCATTATTAGGCCATGCGCAATTGCGCAATGCGCATACGTTGCGTAGAGCTCTTCTCTAAAATCAGGGAAACGCTGGAATAGGCATAGTGGCATTTTAGTAAAATCGGGACACTTTGTCGTTAAGCTACAGTCCACCACCACAAGGGTGGAATTGGTTTGTATCTTAATACGATTTAAGGATCTACTTACGTGCCGTTATGGCAAGCGACATAGTGACACGTTTTTACTAACCCGCTTACAAAATAGCGTTTCTATGCGTTACATGCCCTATAACAATTATATGAATAAAAAAGCTTTAACAAACAACAATTAAGTGGGTAATAGGTATACTCAATTGTTGTCAAGCCACTATAAAATTACTTAATTAAAAATAAAATTAAGTTATTTAGGTACCTACTTGACAATGTGTCATGATTGTCATGAACTTTATAACAGCGATAAAAACGCCGATTTGTTAAGATTATATAAACCAAACAATCCGTAATAATATTAAAACAACTAACCTACAAATTAATAATACACGAATGAACCAATTGTAAAATGTGGCATTATCACTATCAGTATGAACTTGACCTAACGATTCTCTAAATTTAATGATATCTTCACTGAAGAATCCGCTTTATAACGATTTTATGAAAAACTACAGCAAACAACAATGTACAGGTACAGTCGACGTCAAAGATTTATTTACAGTAATATTGTCAGAAATATATTTAAAGGACTTTATTGCCTTGACATTACGGTCGTGTAAATATGTTTTTGGCACCAGAACCGTAATTATATCTTTGACGTCGACTGTACTAGTAAATTATAAGTATCGGCAGACCTAGCCAAGATGCCATGCAATCGTGTACCTACTACTTATAAGCGATAAGTAATAAATGTATGAGAATTGACAGTTTCGAACGAAAATCACGTGACCATTCATACATTATTATGGTCACGTGACTTATCGCTTATCGTATACGATAGCAGAATGGCATCTTGGCTAGGCCTACATAACCCGGTCTTAATAAATGGGTCCTGGACCTGGATTTTCCCTAGACAACTAAACCAGCGGCTGTCCAATAGCCAGACTGCTGCCTAAAGCGTTACAGCCTATATTCTTCTTGTTCTATGTACCTAGGTAAACACGTTATCCCAGCCTTTGCCAGGACTCGCTTTGCTACAACCTTTCCTCCAGTTTGCGCGATCCTGTAGCCGCCGTAGGTACCATGACTTTGCAAGTATCGGTAACGTTAGGTTTTACTCGATACGTAAGGCAGGCCATCGCGCTCGCTCCCATGTGTCAGTGCGAGCGCTATAGGTACAGTGTGTGGCCTACAACCAGGGTGAAAATTTAAATGGTGCATTAATAAGCTAAGCAACAATCATTTCCACATAAGTACAGTCATTAAAAAAAAAAAAATTTTTTTTGCATTTTTCTTCTTGGATAATTTGTTATTATGGGTTCTTATACTTGACTTAAAAGTTATTAATAACTTATCATTTTTGTAACATTGAAAAATGTACAAAAACTTAAAAAAAATACGTACAGGTACAGAACTTTAGTGTAAAAATAAACCCAAAATAACTATTATATCTCAGTACCTGGTATACTATCTTGATGTCTTGCGACTGACAAACTACGGTATCGTGATGCCGAGATCCAGTACTTCGAGTCCATAACTTTGAATAACAATATCTCCAAACTTATCAATTTTTAAACATCGGGACCTTTACAGGATTATAGCGGATAGCCTAAGGAGCCAATCATTTCATTTTTCTCCCGTGTTCAAGGCCACACACTGTAGAATGTATTACGTATTGAGTAAAACCTACTTTCCAGGTCATGGTAGAGTTCAAAGTCAAAGTCAAAGTCAAAGTCAAATAATTCTTTATTCAAATTGGAATAGCAACAAACTCTTTTGAATCGTCTAGATATGAAAACTACTTCCGGTTCGAACCCTACACCGCTGACCCAAGAAGAACCGGTAAGAAACTTGGCGGGAAATATTTTTTCAAACAATGATGGTACATCTTACAACTAACATGCATTAAAAAAAAATACATAAAATTGATTTTAAATAAATTGAAATATAATAATAATAACAAGAGATGTAAAGTCTCTAAAAGTCACAACATTTATAAGTAATAATTTATAGAGAAGTAAGGTTTCTCTCCGAATAGGTATACATATAATAATAACATTATATAATGCACGTTTGGAGATGTATAGGGTCTCCAAGTGTAAATTATCGTAATTGAATGTCATGACTTTAACAAACTAATAATTAAATCCTAAATTACTCCCACGGTGTTTTATCATTCATGTAGTCTTGTGTACTATAATAAGCTTTAGATATAAGTTTACGCTTTACAAAATGCTTAAATTTGTTGACTGAAAATTCAGTAACATTTACTGGAAGTTTATTATAAAATCTTACACAATTACCCATGAATGATTTCCTAATTTTATGGAGCCGAGTGGCGGGTACTGCGAGCTTATGTTTGTTTCTAGTATTAATATTATGTATGTCACAGTTTTTCCTAAAATTCATAATATTTTTATGTACATACATAATATTCTCATAGATGTATTGAGAATACAATGTCATTATATTAATAACCTTAAACTTATCTCTAAGTGAGTCTCTAGGGCTCATTTTATATATCGCTCGAATAGCCCTCTTCTGCAGAACAAAAATAGTGTTAGTCTCTGAATTGGCAGCACTGCCCCATAATAAAATGCCATACGACATAATGCTATGAAAATAACTAAAATATACTAACCGAGCTGTATCGACGTCAGTTAATTGACGGATCTTGCTCACTGCAAAAGCTGCAGAACTCAGTTTATTCGAGAGATTAGATATGTGAGGACCCCACTGAAGCTTAGAGTCTAGTGTTATACCAAGAAAGACTGTACTTTCAACTATTTCCAATTCCTCACCTTTCACAAATATACTAGCCTGTTGATGTTTTACGTTACTTGTAACAAATTTAATACATTTAGTTTTTTTCTCATTCAACATTAAGTTATTCATATTAAACCAGTTTACTACTTTCGAAATAGCATTGTTTACATCATTCCAAGCTTGTTGCTGTCGTTTGACTTTAAAAATAAGTGAGGTGTCGTCAGCAAACAATACTATGTCATGGTGGGTCTCTATGAGATGTGGCAAGTCATTTATGTAGATAAGGAAAAGGAAAGGCCCCAATATAGATCCCTGTGGTACACCCGTGGAGACCAATGACCCCGGTGATCGCTGTCCATTCACATCAACCCTTTGTATTCTACCGCGTAAATAAGATTCCAGTAAATTTAACGCTGATCCTTTAACTCCATAATGGTCTAGCTTCCTGATCAATGTTTCATGACAAACGCAGTCGAAGGCCTTGGACAAATCACAGAAGATACCTAAAGCATCTCGTGATTCCTCCCAGGCATCAAATATTTGTTTAATTAATTCGACACCAGCGTCGGATGTTGAGCGCCCCCGAGTAAAACCAAATTGCTTGTTATGCATTAAATTGTTTACGTTAAAGTGCTTAGTTAATTGCGATAAAACTATTTTTTCAAAGATTTTGCTGAACGTTGGTAGCACAGATATAGGTCTCAAATTAGTGGGGTCAGAAGTGCTACCGGATTTGAATAAAGGAGTTACTTTACTATGTTTCATAAGATCAGGAAACTCACCACAATCAACACATTGATTAAATATTACTACCAATTCAGGTGCTACGATTTCAATAAGGGATTTGACGACATGAACAGAGACTCCCCAGAGGTCAGAAGTTTTTTTGACATTGATGGATTTAAATGCCTTTATTACATCTGAGATTTGAATATGTTCAAAATTAAAGTCGTTACTACACATAGGGACGTTATCTCTTAATAATATAGTGGCAGCCGAGGGTGATGAATTTAAATCCTTAGTTATGGAGACTGGTATATCGGTGAAAAAGTGCTCAAATTCCTGAAGTACTGAGCATCTTCACCTTATGCAAGTCCGTTTCCGTTTAGGGCTCATGCATAAATCATGTGAGGTTTTTCCGGCTACTTTTTGACCCCCCCCTCCCCCATGGTGATGTTTGGTGAGTTTCTTTGCTAGACCCCCCCCCCCCCCCCCTAGCAGTCTCACGTGTATTTTTCTCATTGAACTTTTCACGTTTGCTAGCCGAAATTCACAATATTTCTTAGTTTGTTCATCGTAGTAAAATACACGTGAGGTATCCTTGTACCCCCCCCCTCCCCTACCTTGATCTTTCGTGATGTTTTCTTGAACCCCCTCCCCCCTATAGGACCTCGCGTGATTTATGCACAAGCCCTTACGCTTATGTCAGATTTCACGACATGGAGCCATCCCTTCCTTGGCCCTGTTCGGTAAGTGCGCCGCAGCGCTGCGGCGATGCGCGCCGTAGATGCGTCATTACACCCTAGGGCTGTCAAGGATTTTCATACAACATTACTTCGTGATAGCGAGGCGCGCGCCGCGCCGAGATTTCATCCCTGATTTTGAGAAATGATTTAGAACATTTTAGAGTAGTTTTGTGAAAATATATTGTTTTATTTACCTTTTTTGCCTCACAGGTGTGATGAAAAACATTGTGTGTGCCACGGACGGTACAAAAATTATGAACTCGTGTGAAGTAAAGCTTTTTTACTTTCACACTCGTTCACAAATTCTTATTTACCGCCCCTAATACACAATGTACTATTCAATTTTAAACATTCGTATTCGCTAGGTTGCTAGGTTTTAGAACTTTGCAAGGCTTGTAGCCAAGTGTGTTCTGAAAATACTTGAGAAGATATCCGGATTTTTCAACATCATAGAATCCTCCATGCACAGAGAATTTACGAAACGGAAGGCATTTATTATTAAGCCGTGTGGTGACGGCAGTAAGAATACATTTGTCACCACCCCAACTCCTCCTGCGGGTGTCGTAAAAGTCGACTAAGGGATTGAAGTGTCACTGAC